>VOMN01053500.1:0-21699 GCA_014899125.1 Orchestia grillus | reverse complement strand
TCATTTTTCTATCAGAAGTCCGCCCCCACCCAAGGAACAAATTCCCCTATAGGACCAAAAATCCCATTCAAAACCCATTTTTCCGGAGAAGGTCCCCTTTAAGAAGATATCATGTTCATTTATTTATTTCAGGATGACGCATTTGTGGGATGTCCTACTCCTACAGCCTCTGGGTGATGTCCTACTCCTACAGCCTCTGGATGAAAAGACAGACCAATAATAACTAACCACGAACATTTGAAATGAAAACTCGCAACATCATTGTGTAATAACTCAGGATAATTTCTGAACAACTGAAAGGAGGAATTTTTCCCTTTTTAAAATAACTCTGAAACAGGGAAATAATTTCCGATTACAAATAATTCTGTGTGCCATGTAATCAATGAGCAGATTTCCCTGTCCGTTGGGCTCGCTCTATTGGAGGATAAACTGCAAGGGAAAATTTGTCTTCTTACTAGATAACTTAGCCAATGAGTCATCGCCCAAAAACCTGAAACTGGTATTGAGAGCACGTGAAATGTGGCGTCCAGAGGCACACGTGGGACTTCCACCGTAATTTTTTGGTCAAAACTGATTATACTAAGCAAATTTGATCCAAATTCGAATAAAAAATGTTGGTGAAAATTTTTCTAAAATGAGCCAAAGTCGCCGATACCCATTTGACTGCCAATAATTTATCGTTACCGGAAGACAACCAAATACATCGGTGGTATTGATGGGAGTCATATTTCTACTTCCATCCGTGTGATGAGGATAATAGTTACTATAGCAAGTAATTGAAACTAAACAAGCCAACTGGTGGGACAGAACTCTACTGAAAAAGGGCCTGAATCCACAAATCCCTTCATTCACTTCCCTTTTTGGTTTCATGGGACTGAGATGGGACAGAACTCTACTGAAAAAGGGTCTGGATCATAAATCCCTTCGTTCACTTCCCTTTTGGTTTCATGAGACTGAGATAGGAGAGAACTTTACTGAAAAAGGGCCTGAATCATAAATCCTTTCATTCACTTCTCTTTCGGTTTCATGGGACTGAGATGGGACAGAACTCTATTGAAAAAGGGCCTGAATCATAAATCCCTTCATTCACTTCCCTTTTTGTTTCATGAGACTGAGATGGGACAGAACTCTACTGAAAAAGGGCTTGAATCATAAATCCCTTCATTCACTTCCCTTCCGGTTTCATGAGACTGAGATCCTGCTTCAAATCAAACACTGTAAAACAGATATCATGTACTTACTGTTTTCATCGTTGCAAGCATTTTGAGGTCCTACCGACGCCGAGACGGGACCTTATGTGATGGTTTCCGTTGTCCACATTGGTTTTATACACTAGAGGCTCAGCAAAGATGCTGGTGCACAATTCCAGGACGTAAGTACAAGGTTGTCCCTGCATTTGTATGAGAGAAGCATGGTTCCTCACGAGGGTCATCCGACGTCAAAGCGAGAATATCAATTTTTTGGCACTTGATAGTTTCATTATTATGTCATGAAGTTTTTTGGATTTTGCTTACCTTTTTCCGTTTTTTTAGCTTTTGTTGAGTTATTCAAATTTTATTTATGAAGTATACGATTTTCGTCTGCTTCAATGTGTTTTTAATCAGTAGTCTTGCCACGAACTCTGGAATGAGACATGAGCTAACGCATGAGTAGTCGATGTGTCGTTGTATGGAGAACATTTTTTTAATGCACAAGTTCATTTTTCTTTTAAATATTTTTAGGTGCTTTTTATTTCCTCGCCAATATATGTTGACAAATACATTCACTCTGAAGTGCGTCACATGAAAAATGAATTTTGTTCCTGTTAATGCATTCTCGAGAAAGTAGTCAACCGATTAAGAACAGGTAACAAGAAGTTAGATACGTACATACACCAACACCCGCCAAATCCGAAAATCAGAATAATTATCTACTTTTCTTTCCCAGCAGTAGCAAAGCCATCTTTAAATAGAGAAGAGAAAGTTTTCAGAGAAAAGGAAATGAATTTCACATGCTAGGAATTTCCTTGAAACCAAAAATCAACAGAATATTTATTTCTAACCGTATCACTCTGTTTATTCACCGAGTTTAACGGCTGATTTTCACATTAACAATACCAGTATAAATTTTTTAGTTAGATCATTGTTACCAGAAAGCTTTGGCCTTGATCAACCAATATGCACAATATTAAACTTTGTATCAGTACATGCGTTTGAGTAGTAATACCGTAGATTGATCTCAAACGCAATAATAGTTTGAAGATAAATAGATTCGATGAAGACCAGCCCATTCCCCTCAACAGCGCACGTTGGTGAAGCATTGGGCCTCAAATTTAAAATACGATGACATTTAAAAATTGGAAACAAATGATCAGCATTCGAGGGCAGTTAATAAATGGACCGAAATTCACGCCTAACACACAATTCTTTGGGACTGCATTCCGTCAGAGTAGATCTCATTTTAAACTTAGATCTGATTTGAATCAGTCAATCTCTTTGTTTATTCTAAATTATGGGTTTAATATCATACCGTTTCGTTTTATATGGTTCCGATACACGGATTATGACATACCGTACAATTGACTTACGAGTATATACATAATAGTATTATACTTCACAGCAGGATTTTGGTTCGCATTTTCTACTAAGAAAACTTACTATTAATTTTTGAAATACGTATGAGCATCATAGGGTTATCTCAAAACCAACGCGCATGTGGGTTTATCATAAATGTATTACTGTATACAGTGTGGCATGTGAGTGCATGACATATACATAAACGTGCCAAGCGTGATGCACCATGCGCAAGTTTACGGTTGCGAAAACATGATTTGTTCATACATACTAATTGCTAGATAAACTGAACGTTTTGATGAAATATACAAAGTGCTAGTTAACTTAAAAAAATGTATCTTTTCTGATTCTCTATATCAACATGGCTCTCGTCATTTCTGTAAAGAACGCCGTAATGAACTAATTCATCAATCTATCAAGCCCAAACGGCATTTTGTCGCTGCGCGTACAGTCGAAGGACTTTTCCTGCCCTGGATCACATAGCCACGCACACCCTCTCACGCCGCCTGCCGATGCAGCGCAGAGCTGACGAGTTAAAAAAATATTCACTCAGGTGTATCTAAATTTCTGTGAGTGATACATGCAGATTTAATTTTGAAATTTCCGAATGATTTATTTCCTCAAGCAAAGAAATTGACTCACTGTGACTCTATTTCAGTGTTTTTTAATCGGGGTGTAGATTCTAAATCTGAAAAGGGTGACATATATACCTCAAATCCATATCGCTTCTCAGTCATAGAGATGTGATTCGCTTTAAGCCCTGAATGATTATTTAAACAATATTCCATTCAAATGGGTCTTAAAATTTAACTTTGAGAGTCGTTTTCATCTATAGAACAGATGCAGATTTACTTTTGAAACTCGTACATATTTGAATTTTCTGATGTCAACGTTGACAGGGAATTTTACTGACAATATTTATGCAGAAGCCTGAAGCTTGTTCACTAGTGAGGTCGAATGCGATGAATTAAACATTTATTAAAAGTGCCACTTTTTATCAACTGATGACTTGAATCCAAAATCTAGCGTGTATACAATAAAACCTAAAGTTTAGAACTATTTAAAAAAGCTGTATTTTCCTCAAGTGGCACATATTCTCTGCGTTTAAAATTTGGAACATTTGTACGGAGTTAGTGAAGCCAGGTCAGTGAGAACGACCCTTTCGCAACATCGGACCCGTCCTGCTGACCTTACACTTCACCGGGCGTGGAATTGGGGACCTCAAAATGACGACAAAACACTCCGCGCCTCCGACTTGTTTTCCCCATCATTTTAGCGTTTATTCAGTCCTAACAAAAGAACAAATAAATGACAAACACTGAAATCCCAATATGACGGCAAAACACTCATTGACTTTGAATCTTTTCCCCATCATTTTAGCGTTTATTCAGTCCTAATAAAAGAACAAATCAACGACAAACACTGAAATCCCAATATAACGGCAAAACACTCATTGACTTTGAAATTTTTCCACGTCAATTTAGCGTTTATTCAGTCTTAACAAAAGAAAAAATAAACGACTTACACTAAAATCCCAATATGACGGCAAAACATTCATTGGCTTTGAATCTTTTCCACGTCATTTTAGCGTCAATACACTGAAACCCCATTGTGACAACAAAACAATCCGTGCCTCAGCTTCGTCTTCCACGTCATTTTAGCGTTTAAAATAGACCGTAGCCACCGTGCCTCCTCTGCACTGATCCTAGCTTGAAAGTTGTCTCAAAATTCGTGGAAATTTCAAAAGAGTGTACTAAAATTCGTTGAAATGAACGAAGATGAACGAACGTTCACGTTCACGTTCAGGGTACGGCGACAGAGGGTGTCAGCTTCGAAGAGATGTAAGTGACGCTATCGTCATTTCCTAATAAGATTTTTAAGTTCATACTAAGCCAAAAAAAGTTCGTTTCATAGCACGAGGCAAATCTGAAGAATTGTAAAAATCATTGCAAGAACCTTTGTAGACTTGAATAAAAGAGTTATACTTTTAATTCTATGCTAAAGTCTCTCGTGCCACCTGTAACACAACCCTCGTTGTCTCACACAAGAGCAAAGCCATTTACGCCCTGAAAATACTTTTAATTATAATATACAAGAACAATTTCACACTGGTAGTCATATGAGCACGCGAGAACAGCTGTGAAAACAACGTAAGCAACGCCTAAAGCATCGTCATTCCTAGAAATGGTCCGCTATAATCAGTGTAATTTGTCAGGTGATTTTAGGGCATGGTCTGTCCCCGTAACTCTTCCGTAGATGATACACGGCTGAGTCCATTTAGCCCTTTCGTTAATTAGGCTAAATTGCAGAGTACCGCTGCCCAAAACAGATGCTCGTGCACTGCGAAATGATTGGGCTCAGGAAGTGGAAATCTTTGACCTCAACAAAATATCATTTGTAAAACACCTCGACCTCAAGGAGATGTCGTTCGCAAGAAGGTAACGGGAGGGAGAGGCTATAACGGTCTGGGTGCTTCAAGTCATTTTTTATACATCGATTGTACGCTTTGTTCCAGGGACCCCTCGTGTTTTGCGCGCTAATTACAGAGGTACCAAGAAAATATTATTCAGCTAAGATTTATCCAAGGGATACGAGCTTGGGTCCTCAGATGTGGCGGTGTTTACTGATGCGGTGTTTACTGATGCGGTGGTTACTGATNGATGCGTTGTTTACTGATGCGATGTTTACTGATGCGGTGTTTACTGATGCGGTGTTTACTGATGCGGTGTTGGTTAGTCGTTTTCCACAGTTGTACTTCCAGTCGTCCAGTTGTGATCGCCAGTTGTTCCTCCAATTATGAATTGTATTCACTAGTTGAAACCTCCAGTTCTTAACTGTGTTCTCCTGTTGCCCCACCGGTTGTTAATTGTACTCATTAGTTGTTTTTCGATTTATTAATCTTATTCACTAGTTGAACCTCCAGTTGCCAATGGCATTCATCAATTTTACTTCCAGTAGTTAATCGTATTCACTAGTTGAACCTCTAGTTCTTAATGGTGTTTACTAGTTGTTGTCCCAGTTATTAACTCTATTCATCTGTTGTGGCCCGGGTTACTTATCCTATTCATCAGTTATGCTTCCAGTTGTTTATCATATTCACCAGCTATGCCTCGATTGTCAATAGCGCTCATCAGTTGTAGCTCCAGTTGTTGATCACGTTCATCAATTGTTCTTCCCGTTGGTTATTGGACAGTTGTGGCATCGATCGTACAGGTCACTGGTGCCTCCAGCAGTACACTTCGGAGACGACTCCAGTTTTATTCATCCATGCCGTCAGTGGAGGAGAAGGGAAGGGGGGCATGGCCATCAACTGCCCCAGTTCGGGCCCACACGGGGCCAGGCGGCCCTAATGAGAAGCTCATTACTAGCAGCCTCGAAACTAATCATCGTCCCTCTGCCTGCCCCTCTGCTGACTGCATGTGACTCAAATGAAGGCAGAAAGCGACTCAAATGAAGGCAGCAATCGACTCAAATGAAGGCAGCAAGCGACTCGAATGAAGGCAGCCTCCGAGACCCGTTCGCTCGAATTTATTATTTTCCAGGGGCTGTGCCTGCAGTTTCTACAGGGGGCGCCCAACGAATGTTCGTGGCATGCGAGGTGCAGATTGGCGTTGCAGAATTCGAGCTCAGGTATTTTGTACGCTGATATAATGACGAGAAAGAGGGCTTAATAAGAATTCAAGTGCATTCTCAGCGAAGGTTTAAAGATCAAGAATGGTACCGTAATATTAGGGAAAGTTTCACGCTCTAGAATACATATACGGGGCTAAGGAGAGTTCCATGCTCAAGAGAAATTCAACACCGCTAGTGAAAGTTTCAAGGCTAGGAATAATGTTACTCCGTTAGGGAAAGTTTCATGGTCATGAATAATTCAACACCGCTAGAAAAAGCTTCAAGGCTAGGAATAATTCTACTCCGTTAGGGAAAGTTTCATGGTCAAGAATAATTCAACAACGCTGGAAAAAGTTTCAAGGCTAGGAATAATTTTATTTCGTTGGGGAAAGTTTCATGGTCAAGAATAATTCTACATCGCTAGGGAAAGTGTCACGGTCAAAACCACAACTCAGGTACGTAAAAAGGCATTTAGGAAATAATTGTTAACATCTTGACTTAGACAAAACTGAATGTTTTTTCGCTGGGCAAAAAAGAACATATCTGATTTTCCATACACGTGGGTATTCGAAAAAAAATTGGAGTCAAATAAGACTTGTACAATATATTTAATGGTTAGGGATAGATAATTTCTTATGCTTGAGAGAACTGTTTCGTTCAGAACAACTTGCCGCGTTGGAATGGAGCTAATAATCAATAATTGGAATTTGGAGGATATGTCCAATTTAGAACTATTCTCATCGTTGAAATTGAGCTAATAATCAATAACTGGAACTTGAGGGATATGTCCAATTTAAAACTATTCTCAATGTTGAAATTGAGCTAATAATCAATAACTGGAATTTGAGCGATACGCCTAATTTCGATTTTTTTTTGTCGCTTAAAACGAGCAAATGGATGACTGAACTGAAACTGCGAGGGCAAGAAAGAGTCCAAACTAGTTTGAACAAATCTTCAGGATGCACAAACAAACGAAATCCCGAACATTGCGGCTGACGCGTCTGTATGGTGCGCTTGTATCGATTACGTATTTGTAATCTAAAAAGAATGTTGCCTATATTTTTGGTCTGAATTATGGCCGTAGTTGAAGCACGTTCCCAAGCTCATTATGATTGATATCTTCATGAAAATGTGTTGTATTAAAGCAATGAATGCAGCCCGGTAGTTCCTAAATAACAGGATTTCAAGGCTAAAACTTCTCACGCTCAATCAAGAATAAAAGATGAGAATAAAAAGATGAGATAGTCGATTGCTTATTTTTTTGCCTTGCCGTATCTTTGCACCAAACGTCAGTTTCTGCTGTGAGGATGTCTCTAAAACCTGAAGAGTAAAAATGGAAGCACGAAAGACATGAAATAAAGGGATTCTACCGCTAGCATTGGGGTTAATATTAAATAACTGGATGCGTTTCACTTTTCCCGGTTATAGATTATTTCGTGTTGAAGAATTGTTTGACCTATTTCGATGCTAGTCAATGTTAATATGAAGCTTACGTGAATTTATTTTGTGTAATTCTGATGGAAACTTGCGTATTTTTTCTCCCGGTTTATGACACAATCAACACACACTGATCAGTGTACACCCGCAGCAGTAAGACAGTATAGCAGAAAGTGCATATCTAAAAGCTCTCCTTTTTTCTCGAGTGGAGTGTAATATGAAGCGGAATATGATTTTTCGCTAAGACTAGGTAAGTCTTCTGTGCAGGGGCGACTATAATTACATATATTCGTCTCATTATAATGAGATACTGTGTCTACTGAGAAGCCTCAACAGAAAACGCTGTGTGTGACGACATTTTTCGTCCCTCATTTTTGCCGGAACATTTTTCATTGACTCAGTGTAGAATTTGTGTTTGTACCTCGTATTTTGAGGAAGTAAGACTTTTCAAAAAATGAACGCAAATCCAAATACATTCTATTTTGAGTACATAATCGGTTAACAGAAGTACATGGAACTGAGAGGCATAGGCCAGATAGAACGGGAGTCCCATTAAAAGGGATGCAAGAAAAACAAGGAGAAGTCTTCAGTTCCCGTTGTTGTTCACAAGTTACAATATGTGAAAGATGTGGTCCTTAGTATTTTGATTTTGTCGAGTGAAACTATTCCTATTGTTTTTTAGATTTAGCGTCTTCCGTATATAGCTCTCGATGTTGGAATGTAAAGAATGCGTGTCTTCTTCGAATGAGACGCGTTGCCACTTCTTAACTTTGCTGAATCCGCTGAAACACCTTTCTATGAGTCCTGCTGCGTATGAATTTTGAACTGTTTTCAAACTGCGTTCCTTAATCCCGCGTTTTATTTGTTTTGATTTTCAGTTACTCTGAAAATTCCTAATTAGAGCTGTCCACACTTTGAAATTATAAAGATCTGTAGAAGTTACACGTACTGGACCCGTCACTTCAATTGACCTGATTTGATTAAAGCACTTAAGAACGCCTGATAGTTTTGAACAATTAATATTTAAGAACACGTCGTAATACATAAGAATACTTAAAAATATATAAGAACAGGTCAGTTGAGAAAATACATGACAGGTGAACGTGCGAGCTCGAAAATTCAATTCCCTAAAATCTTTTCCAGAAAAAATATCTTTCGTTTATTTGTCATCTCTGAGCAGTGTTGATGAAAATTAATTCGATATTTGTGCTTAGAGCTCAATTAGAATGCCTATTATTATCATTCACAGCGTCGTCAAGAGCAGAACAACGTGAACTGGAATAAAATATTTTTTTTAGAAAAAGGGATTATCATAATTTTAGTTTCCAAAATCTTAACTATCGCATGAGGATGATTTGATCGCTGATATTGACTCACCTTTTAACAAGGTTTATCACGCACTTCATATTAAAAATGAATCAATTAATACAAACTATCAAAAGTGTAGGACTTTTCAGTATTTTTGATGACGAGTGTCTCTGATGACGAGTGTCTCTGATGACGAATGTCTCTGATGACGAGTGTCTCTGATGACGAGTGTTTCTGATGACGAATGTCTCTGATGACGAGTGTCTCTGATGACTAGTGTCTCTGATGACTAGTGTCACTGATGACGTAACCACCCAGGCCTTAACCGTCGCAGCCCACCCATGCAATGACCGTTGCAATCGAGGTCACGTACAGATGTATGGCCTGCTGTGTCATTGTGACGTCAAGGATCCCAAATTATTAGGTCTGTAATGAACCGTAGACCCAAGATGCCAATAAATAAAGACGAGATTCAGTTTTCCCGTCCAAAAGTGGCCATCATTCATTACCGTTGTTTGATCGCACTGACTATCGAAGTTTTTTAGTGCACCATCGTTGACCATCAGGATTTTGTTTACGATTTGCACAAGTTGATAGGGTGGGACATATTTTAGGTAAATTTGGAGTCATCAGTGTTTCGCAAGGGACCACTGTAAGTAATTGATGGTCACCAGATGGATATTTAAGGAGGTACAAGAATGTCCATAGTTAATATACGGGTGACCACCGCAAGCGATTTGTGATCATCGGTGACCTTCGGAGATGATCAAGTACATATCTTGTAGATTTGTGATCATTGGTGACCTTCGGAGATGATCAAGCACATATCTTGCAGATTTCTGATCATCGGTGACCACCACAACCAATTTATGACCATCGGCGGCGGCCAGGTGGCCATCATCCGTACGGCCAATCACTTTCGCCCGGTGACCCAGGCCAGAGTCGCCCTGCAGAATACAAAGGAACAGAAGGGAAGGGCAGTCGATCCTCCTGACCTCCTGCTAATTCGCTACTAGCAGCGCCGTCCGAGTGGTTGCTAGTGCCCTACTTTGGCGCCTGCTTCTGCTACTGATAAGTGAAATGTATTTTCTGAACGCTTGAATTTTGTGTATAAATATACTGTTTAACGTTTCCCCCAAGATTATTTAGGCTCCCCGGACAAAAAATTAGTCACGTACTACTAATTATGTGATGGACTTCCAAGAGCACCAGTAACGGCGAAAATTAGGAGTGGCATTGAGTCAACAAGTTTCTTAACGTACGCTTGGTCGACTTTATGCCACTCTTACATCGATTGATCTCGTAGTCCGACCACAGTACGTGGACGATCTTCTTGACGTTTAACTTGTCGTTCTAAGTGATCCCACAAAGTTTCTATTGGGTTCATGTCTGAAGACTTAGCTGGCCAACCTAAATACCTTTAACACGATGATCCCGGCCGTCGTCAACCTCGAAAGAAGCTCAAAAAACAATAGGTGACTTATTTTTTATCCGGGGAGCTGATAGCTAATTATAATTTTGGTAACTCTAGCTTTGACCAATTTCAGTCTTTTGATGAGGTAGTGAAAAGGTAGCCTCGGTACTGACATTTATTGCCGAATAATTTCTTCAAAACTATGTGAAATTTCCTCGCGCACAGCTAAATAGCGAAATTTTCCTCTCCTGCTTGGTTACGATGTGAGAGAAGAAATGGAGATTGAAGATCATGACTTTTTTTGTATTCTTCTTAACCATAAAGTTGAAAAATGTAGAGAGGAACTTGTAGATACTGAGCTCAGAGGCTGTAGAATATAGGTAGGAACGTACCAACGAATGTAGAAACCTACTACAGAATGTAGGAAACTGCCACAGAATGTAGGAAACTGCCACAGAATGTAGGAACTGCTACAGAATGTAGGACTCTACTGCAGAATGTAGGACCCTACTACAGAATGTAGGACCCCACTACAGAATGTAGGAAACTGCTACAGAATGTATGACCCTACTGCAGAATGTAGGACCCTACTACAGAATGTAGGACCCTACCACAAAATGTAGGACCCTAATGCAGAATGTAGGACCCTACTACAGGATGTAGGAAACTGCCACAGAAAGTACGAAACTGCCACAGAATGTAGGAAACTGCCACAGAATGTAGGAAACTGCCACAGAATGTAGGAAACTGCCACAGAATGTACGAAACTGCCACAGAATGTAGGAACCGCTACAAACTCCCCAAACGTAAGAAAGAAACTAAATCACAGATTTTTTTCTCTAGAAGCGTAAAACATTCCTCTGTAACCGAACACGATATTTTATTTTTATCCACTTCTTTCATAGATATATTTCACGAATCTGAATACACGCCATTTCTTTCTTTCATTCGAAATGTTAAGGAAACGGAAGCTATTTCCATTGCGATGAGCCGCGAATAGCCTAGAGGCGAGAATTCGTTAGTTCGAATCACAACAAATTCATTGCGAATTTCCCTGAATCCGTACGTTCGAATACAGCAAATTCATTGCAAATTTCCCTGAATCCGTACGTTCGAATACAGCAAATTCATTGCAAATTTACCCTGAATCCGTACGTTCAAATACAGCAAATTCATTGCAAATTTACCCTGAAACTCACGTCCTTGTGCACAATACCGCAGGACGCCTCGACCGCAGAACCAATTTACGTACCGAAAGCAGTTGCCTCCGAGCTTCGTCGGGTGAAAGAGCACCAATTCCAGTAATTTGCATATATAACATCGGCGAGAGAAGAGGACCTCCAGATACGAACGCAGGGCTGCAGGGGCTTGGCTTCGGACTCGCCATGCACAGCGTGAGTGAAGCTGGAACTGAACCTGGGTCTAAGTTGCAGGGGTCTAAGTTGCAGGGGTCTAAGTTACAGGGGTTTAAGTTGCAGGGTCTAAGTTGCAAGGGTTCAAGTTGCTGGGGTCTAAGTTGCAGGGGTTTAAGTTGCAAGGGTCTAAGTTTCAGGGGTCTAAGTTGTAGGGGTCTAAATTGCAGGGGTTTAAGTTGCAGAAGTCTAAGTTGCAGGGGTTTAAGTTGCAGGGGTCTAAGTTACAGGGGTCTTAGTCGCAGGGTCTAAGTTGCAGGGGTCTAAGTTGCAGGGTCTAAGTAACAGAGGTCTAAGTTGCAGGGTTTAAGTAACAGGGGTCTAAGTTGCAGGGGTTTAAGTTGCAGGGGTCTAAGTTGTAGATGTCTAAGTTGTAGGGGTCTAATTTGCGGGGTCTAAGTTGCAGGGGTCTAAGTTACAGGTGCCTATGATGCGCGGGGTCTGAGTTGCAGGGCTTGCATATGGGGCTGGATATTTTTCTGACTTTGAGAGGTAGCATTAGAACAGCAATACCTTTTTCCTTTCCTGCAAAGGATATAACGACGGAATATTGGGAAATGTGAAGAACTTTGGGAAAAAGAGACTCATTGAGGAAATTTATATCCCATGCTAATGCTTAAAAATACGGAATTGAATCACATCTCAGCCATGGCTTTACAAGGTTCACCGTGTATTTCAATTGTGTCTTTACAAGATTCATCGTGTATTTCAATTTGAAAAAATCCCAGGATTTTTATAGCAGTTTATCTGTTTTACAGGGTAAGGTTTAAGAACAAGAACTCTGACGTCAGCTAATTGGCTTTGGTTCGAGGTTGAGCTGGCCCTCGAACAACTAAGTGATAGCTTGTGTGTCAAGGACTGGTATCGGACTCCAACATCCTGACTTCAAAAAGTTCAAATCCGCACAGCCTCATCTTCAAAATTAAAAAATAAACTGACTGCGTGCTCTGGAAGGAATTTTTTTGTACGTACTTTAGAAAACGTGAATTTCTGACTCGTGCATCCTTAAAAATCAAATTTGAACAGTATGTGAGTGTGCGTGATTTGTAACTAACCCATAGAATATACGTAAGAGAAATTTCCTAATTGTAATAAAATCAAATTAAGAACTGCAAATGCATCACTTCTTAATTACACCTTCAGCAGCGCGTCAGGCAATTAACTTGCATGTATTATTATATAAGTATATTTTATCTTTCTCAGACGATGATTTCTGCGTTGCTCAGGCTTCTGATTTCACTGTTCTAATTAAAATCGGCGCAGTTTATTCTGCAGAGTACTCTGCCAAGCAGCGCAGTGGCTGTAGAACATTACTGCCGAGTTCTGCAAGCGGCCACTAGCCTATTTCTCGCCAATAGAGATGATCTACTCAAATCTATGAGAACACGACAGAAAACTACCATGGCAGCCAAAAAATTCCTAAAGCTTACCGAGTAACTTTGTACATTTTTGATAGGGTAAAACTGCAGGAGCATCGGTATCATCTGGAGTTCCAACGGCATGATTCAGATTCTGGAGAGGGATTCCAGGTTCCCAACCTCTGCCGGATGACACAGACGTTCCTCGCTAATTTTTTTCCATTGCAGGTAGTCCTTGATGTGAATTTCGATTTTCTGCTCGATTTGACTTTTGCTCGATATTCTCAGTTACAGGTATTCGAATTGAACTCGAACTTCTACTTGCAAACGCTTCTTCACTAAAAAAATCACCATACAAAGAAATATTAGTCAGAAAATTCGTTTCCATTTACGATTAATTTCGACTTACGATGAAGACTGGGCTTCATTCGTCCGTGGAAACGAATTTTGTGTCAAATTTTGATGTGTGCACATATGTGCTATACATGTGTGCTTTCAAGTAACGCTTGCAACAACGTACTTGGAATGCCTGGAATTTAAACTGCGGAAATTGCTCAGATCGCGGAAAAAAAATGTCTGACGTACTGTATATGGAGGACCATCTGCACGTTTCCTGCAGAACGATGAAATTCTAAAATTTCTCATTTAATTTTGTTATTCCAGATTCTATTGCTTACCGCACTGGGGGTACTGGTTCCCCCCCACGTTGGGGCCGTGCCCCAAGCGTACTCCTACACCCCTACGTCTGGGTACTGGTTCCCCCCCTTCAGTACGGGGGGTTACCTAGGGGATGTTCACGGAAGCGGGGGTACAACAGGTGAGAATTTTCTGTCTCTTGTTAGCGAACCAAAATATTTTACACTAATAAGTACTAATACTTAAAGTAAATTAAGTACCAAACATATACATGGGTCGTAGAATGCTCGTGCATGGAGGTCGATGTGCAAAAAAATGGCAACTTTAATTGAATAAACGAAGGAAATTATTAATACGAAAATGAATATAAATGTATATTATTATAAACAAAATAACAACTTTGATGTACTAAAAAAGAAATATTTATTCGAAAATGTATACAGTATATATATGAATGAAAATTCACATCAAGAGAGTAGATCTTACATCTTCTTGAACTCAACGGCATTACAAAACTGAATGGCAACACGAAAATGTGTGTATTTGAATGGAAATTGACTTCAAGAGAGTAGATCTTACATGTGCTAGAAGTTAATGGCAATAAACGAATTTCAGTGATGACTCATGAGATGGAAATCCGTGTTTGAGTAGAAGCGATTTTCCACCTTGCAAAGATGGCGGCGGCAACATCAGGTGATGTGATATCTGTTTATGCCAATAAGAGTTATTTTCTCATTCCTGTCGTTGCAAAACAATAGAAAATATATATTATATGTGTGAAACTTTGCTTCTGTGTTATTCAAGTGGTATGCGTATTTGTTATTGGTGCTATTGCGAGGAAAGATAAATTTGATATTTTGTGGACTCGACCAAAGAAGTCAAGTTCAAGCATTGAATTATGTTTTTCATTTTGCATAGATATGAATAAACGGGCCATTATGGCTTCACTCCAGGTACATGAGAAAAGTGAAATTTTTCGCAGAGAAGTGAAATTTTCGCGTTTCATTTCAGCAGGAGGAGAAGCAGGTGCTGGAGGAAATGGAGCGCTTGCATCAGGTGGAGCAGGAGGAGTAGCAGATAGTGGAGGAGGCATACCAAACCCTGGTGCTGCCACTGTCGGAAGTGGAGCAGGAGGAAGTGCAGCAGCAGGAGGTGGAGACAAAACTAAAGTCGTCGCAATCATTAAAGACGAGCGCTCTGGTCCTGGGCCCTCCGGCACCTACAGCTTCTCTTACGAGGCCGAGGACGGCTCAGCTCGGTCCGAGTCTGGGTCTCTTAACGACCAGGGCGTGATGGTCCAGACGGGAGAGTACTCGTGAGTGCAGAACTGAGTACGTTGGTCACCGAAGTACTTCTAGGTTGATTCAGTGGTTCGTGTGACGGGCACAGGCTGTAAAATCCTCGACTACTTGAACATGTTGATCTGAGAGTGTCGGTTACTGGAGAGCTCAGAGGTTAATGCTGTGGTACTTAACACTTTGACTGCGATTCTCCTCGCAGGAAATATTTCAGTCGACAAAATTTCTGCTATGAGTTTGAAATTGAAGGATTTTGCTGTCACAGATTTGGTTATCCTATTCATTTTTCCCCAAATCCAAACTAGCTTATTCGAGTAATGAACACAAATTTTACGAAAACTTGAAAATTTGTATTCATATATGTTAGTGCTTTCGTTACGTTAGGTTAGGTCAGATGATCGCGTGTACCATATATGGCGCACCTCGCAGTCAAAGTGTTATGGAGGGGACAGGCTGTAAATGGCTCGTGCATGTACATGGGTCTCAGTGGTTTGACTACTCGCGTGCTTTTATGTTAATTTCAAGCTTTAAATGTTACGGTTAGACTAAAAATTATACTAGTGAGCGTAAGACTTACTGATGAATCAAAGACTATTCCTGAGTTACAATCCGAATGATTTAATTGATCACAATAAGGGTACGGATTAAAGATTGGTGCACGCAGTAGTGAAGTCTAGTATTAATAATATTTGCATTCCAAAAGCCAGTTAATTAATTAAAGAATAACAGAGCATAATTTTCGTCAAGCGTCATAATTCGCTGAATATACTGTAATTATTTTTATGTGCTGTTACTCATAATTCACTGGTATCGAATATTTTTTTCAATTTTCGTTCACAAATATTCTATTACAAGCTGATGTTTCCAAACTCAGGTACAAACTAAAAGAGGGTATGAACCATTAGCACAAAATAAAAAAATACTTACAAGTTTAAATATCTTAAAGCTTACTAATTAGTTCAATGTATCAGCTAACTGTCAGAGTGATGCCCGAACTTAGAAAATTACTATTTTCGAGAAACAAGCAGTATTAAATTACTATACACCCAATTTACCCAATTTCTTTCTAAGAAGTAAACTTACAATGCTGAATTATTTCTTGCAGTCAGTGTGAACTGACAGCATATTTAAAAAAAATTTCCAGCAATTCTGGCACACAGACTTCGGGGCAGTGAAATTATGAATTAAAGAAGACGACTCGCCATTTCTTTTCGATGGACACCAACGTTCGACTCACCATTTATTTTTTTTGAGGGATACCTACGTTTTCTGAGGGAATTTCCTTGCAGCTATACGCTTCCGGACGGCCAGAAATTCACGCTCTCGTACGTGGCAGACAGCGGCGGCTTCCAGCCCAAGTCGTCCTTCTTGCCCCCTGTGCCAGCGTTCGTGCAGCAGCAGATCGAGGCGGCCAAGAAGGAGGATGCAGCAGCAGAAGGTGGAAGAGGAACAGCTGCACCAGTAGGTGGCGTAATGAACGGTGCAGCAGGTGGAGCAGGAGCTGCTGGTGTACCAGGTGGAAGTAAATGGCCAAATGAAGCTGGAGCGACTGCTGGAGGGCGAGTTGGGCCTACCTCGAGGACTGAAGCTAGCTCGAGTGGTGGAGCAGTTGCTGGTGATGAAATAGGAGCTGGAAGCAGTGCAGGATTCCCAAGTGGAAGAAGACCGGCTTCATGGACTGGAGAAGGTGCAAGTGATGGAGCAGGAGGAGGACTTGGTCCTCCTGCATGGATACCTCTACCTGCTCATGCAGGAGCTGGTGCATCTGTAGGAGGGAGAGGCGTTACTCCAGAGATCCTTCTTGGTCCGCATTATTCTTCTTAATCATCCCAAGGCGAATAGACACGTTCTCAAGTCTTTCTAAGTTCAGGAAATATTCACAGTTTGGTATTCAATAAAACGATCACATTAAGACCGAATTTGTGCTGGTTTTAGTGCGAGAACGTTGTCAAATATTGATAGACACGTTATAAAGTCCTTCTAAGCTCACGAAAAATTCCCAGTTTGGAAGTCAATAAAATGATCACATTACGACCAAATTTGTGCTGGTTTCAGTGCGAGAACGTTGCCGAAATAATGACAGACTTTTGACACGCTCGTTCTCCCTCCGCGAAGCTCAGCCCTGGTGACCTCCGGCTCCTCACACCTCGCAGCCTCCCTTCCATTTTTCCTTGTGGATTTAAGACTGAGAGTCTCCCCGCCATGTGACTTTAGATTTAGGCATACCATTGGGCTCACCATTAGGCATACCATTAGGCATACCATTAGGCATACCATTAGGCATACCATTAGGCATACCATTAGGCATACCATTATACATGCCATTAGGCATACCATTAGGCATACCATTAGGCATACTATTAGGCATATCATTAGGCATACCATTAGGCATACCATTGAGCATACTATTAGGCATATCATTAGGCATATCATTGGGCATACCATTATAGGGTAAAGGAAACTTACTAGGTCTCTATGACGTTTAAGTAAACTTACTAGGACTTCAAATAGTTTAAGTTAGCTTATTGAGACATCCAATGATTTACATAAACTTACTGTGACTCAGATTATTTTAAGTAAACTTACTGGGACTCCGAAAGCATCAGGTAGACTTACTGGGGCTGTAAGATGTTCAAGTAGACTTACTGGGACTCGAATAACTTAAGAGGCCCAGTCTACCAACTCCCTTAATGGGACGGGAGATGTCAGAGAAAGTTCAATATCATTTTCACAAGAAAAGAAATTTGCTCTCGAAAGGTAGTGAGAATTTTCAAAAATGGGGGTAAAATTTCGCTAAGATATGCTAGGTGAGATGAAAAGTTCATTTCGGTAGTTCAAGTTAGTTTCTTCAAACACGGGCCAACTTAAGGGATGATCAATTAGAAAAAGATTCACTGTTTTTATCTAGTTGACCGTAATTGTGATTCAGAAAACATAGTTTATGGTGAGAAAAATGAATATAAGATTTACTAGTAGACGCGCCTCGCCAAAAATGGTTGAAAAATTGAACGGTGAATTCATAAGATGCCCTCTTATTTACGGTAACTCTGATGTTAAATAATGGTATTTGCAGTATCACTGATACGGACTGCCTTCTCTGACAGTCTCGCTGATTTGTTAGAAACACAGACCCGGGAATTTTCCCCTCTCTAAATCCGTAAGAGCGAGACAGAGAGAAGGATGGACGGACCGACCCAGCAACACTGGGCTATTATTATAGGGTGAGATTTAAAAAAAAGTCCCCAAATTGACCACTGTGGGCTACCCTGATCGAGCGACTGCATGCTTGCCCCGCTGCCACTTGGACAGGGATAATCGATAAATTAAACAAGACATAGATTTGTTTTCAAATTTAACTCAACATAGAGTAATAGAATAAGAATCGTTCGATAGAGACTAAGTACAGCTAATGAATTCCGTGTCATCGTGCCGATGATGAAGGAATTGAAGCCTATAGTTCGGGCGTGAAAAAAAATGTTGGAAAACTTGAACTTCGAATCCGAGCAGAACATCTGGCTAACTTTTTCATCGGAGTATCTATAATGATCCATAACTTTCGCTGCCCGTGAATTTTCACGATTATTTGTATAAATTCACCAATGTGGCAGAGAAATCTTAGACTGCACTCGTGATATGCCAGTCAACTGTGCATCTCAAATGATTTAGAATTCTCTATTCTAATGGTCGCCCAAGCGCAGATATCGCCGCCGGATGGTTGATTATCGACGGAGCGGTATAAAAAATAGACAGTGAGCTCAAGATTCCGTTTTGAGCAGCCGTGAATTTAGATCAAAATTTTACATAAACTGAAATATCCTTGCTAGGTATTGAAGCAGTTTCTGTTCGAAATTCTCATTTTTTAAGACTTGCTCTCGCCACAGAGAAAACCGAGACGATATTCCATTCAAGGTGTTCAGCTCGTGCACAAGCTGTAACGTTCTTAATTTAAGAGTTCCTGGTGAAATTTCATAAAATATAAATTCCGCAGTTATAGGTTAAGGTAAAAACTATGAATCAAACTCACATGTACCCAAAAATTACAATTACAATTACTTTCCAAATCAAACCCACATGAACCCAAAAATTGTAATTTAATACATTTCATTACAATTTAATACATTACATTACAATTTAATACATTACAATACAATTTAATACATTACATTACAATTTAATACACTACATTACAATTTAATATATTACATTACAATTTAATACGTTACATTACAATTTAATACATTACATTACAATTTAATACATTGCATTACAATTTAATACACTACATTTCAATTTAATACATTACGTTACAATATAATACATTACTTCACAATTTAATGCATTCCATTACCATTTAGTACATTGCATTACAATTTAATGCATTACGCCCATTCTTTGGTCAGGCTGTATCACCAGAATAGGACTTGTAGATTTTTGCTATATGTTCATGTTTGTACCGTATGTATGTGTTCTCTTTCGCAATTTCAATTTGTTTGTGAAATTATGCGAATTTGAGTTACTGAATTATCGTAATTAAAATTATGACTTATAATTATAATTATAGACTCTATGACTGCTGTGCATAGGGACATGCAAAAATCATTATTTTAACCTATTCATTAATTTTCCCGTTATCGGTTGGGCTCAAAATTGCATGTTATGTATATTTTAACGAACATACATGCGTAAATTCATAACAACTCATTCATAACTAATAATGCTCATCTAACGCGTGTGTTTCATCATTTTGACTAGAAGGCAAAAACTTTAAATTTGATCTGCTGATAAACTATGTCGAAAGCTTTTTCCTTTCTTATTAAATGGTCTTGATCAAGTTATAATCAACGAAATGCGTAAATTCAAGATCTCAAGTTATTTGCATAATAAAACTTGCCGTTGATAAAACATATTTTCTGACCGAAAACCTTCACCAACACCACTGCTATCTAATTTAATATAATTATATAAATTATAATTATAGTTATTATTATTATCTTCAGAACATTATTGAGTTACGTACAGTCGAGTGTAACATTATCGTCGGTCCGACGATAATCAACTATCGTGGGGGGATACCTGCGCTAGGGCGGCAAACATTATACGTAATTTGAGAAGTGCCTGAAGCACACTAGCCTGGGTTGTCATATTCGTCAAAATGAACCCAGAAGAATGACGAAACTTCCCCCAAAATATTATTGAAATGAATTATTTGAAATATCCAGAAATATTCGTTCATAAATATCCCGATTTTTGCTAGGGATTTTTCTTAGGCTCCAGCTCCGCCTCAACAACTTGAATCCGTCCTGAGAAAATCCAACGAGTGAACATCTCTGGCATCAATAACTTCAACAGTAAATCACATGGCTTGACCCTTTTTTAAACGTATGCCAAAAAATAAACTCGTGTAAGTACTCCAGACTATGCAGTAAGGTACAAAAATATGTTGTTTACAAGCGCGTGTTGGTAAGTGCAAACATGTTTGCGATGGAGCAGCTTAGTACATCCATACGCGCGAATACACACATACTTACAAGTACTAACATACCTACATACACACCTGCAAGTGCAAATGTACATACCTGTATACTTACATACATACGAACCTACCTACAAGTGCTAATATACCTACGTATACACCTGCAAGTACAAATGCACATACCTGTATAAATACATACATACCTACCTACAAGTACATACGCACCTACATATATATACTTATCCACAGTATATGTGCAACAGCTAGTACATACAAACCCACAGACGTACATACCTGCAAGTAAGTACTCGTACACACCTGCATACATACCTGCAAGTAAGTACTCGTACCCACCCGCACTAGAGATGACCCTAAGCCCTAAGCGTTCGCCCATAGGCCCGACACAGCACGTGTGATGTGCCCATGTCAGTGGAGGTGCGAGGTGAAGGGGAAAAAAAGAAACATATCGTTTATTTTGAAACAAGTTCCTCACTTGATACGTCAACCATCGAGCATACAATCAAGTGACACAGCTAGATGTGTTTGCAGCTAGGTACCTCAAAATACTGTAAGAACAGATACTGTAAGGAAATTACGACGGAGCTCTGACTCAAGACACTAATTCGGAAATCTTCACTGTAAGTGCATGGACTAGATTATCATGTGGACTCCCAGTCTAAAATCGACGTCTTTTCCGCTGGAGCATCAATAATAATCTATAATTTCGGACGGAGATGCACAGATATCGCCGCCGGATCGTTCATCATCGACGGGATGGCGAAGAAGTGAGACTGGACTCCAGTGCAGTGGAGCGACTGTGTACATCCTTTCAATGAAAGTCATTAAAAATCTCAGTGAGGCGCTGAGTGTTGTGTGGCCTGCTTGCAAAGCAGATTTCGAGCGACGTGCAATGCGCAGCTAAAATATTTCGCAACCATGGCTCACCCACGCGCAACATTGCGGTACTGTTGGCCGGTGAGACATGAAGGCCAAAACGAACACTGCACGTGCGGCACGTTATAGAGAGCACGTGCGGCACTTTATAGAGAGCAAAATATAGACACATCTACAAATATATGTACACATACATATGTAGATGTGTCTATATTTAGCAGTTTTTTTTATCTTTATGTGACATTTGTTCTTTTTTCATAAAATTGTGTATTATGGACTTCATTTTATACCGGAAGACTTTGTTT
>VOMN01053494.1:0-11973 GCA_014899125.1 Orchestia grillus | reverse complement strand
TACTAAAAAATTATCCTTTTTCTATTACTAAAACTGCGTACGAGTACCCATTCTTGCTAGGGTTTGCTTGAGATTTAATGGTTCCTTAATTATCTTCTTTGCATCCAGCTAATTTTTTTTCTAGCAAATGGATCAACAAAAGGTTTTGGTTCAGAGAAAGTGATTGAACTCGCAATTAATTTTACGAAAATAGAAATCTATTAAGTTCAATTGAATTTTGAACAAGTTGGAACAATTTTGTTTTTTTGGGTTATTTTAAACTAACTATTGTATCAAGTCAACCGTTGAAAAATATCAGTTAGTGATAACACGTCCAAATTTCTGTCAGGTTAGTTCCAAGTCTAACTTGTCTGCCGGAGCAACTATAATAATTTATAATATTTTACTCCTAGGTAGTCTTATCAATTTTTTTATAAATATATCGATGGGGTATCGAAAAGGCTCGACTGGATTAGGTGCGAATTAAGTGATTAATTTTATCTCTCCTTTTTTCTCATTCACGCGGCCGATTTTGCACTTTGATACGATCGTTTCTGGAATTTACTAAGAATTATCCACTCTACGTATACTCCTACGTTGGTATGATTTTAGGAAATCTTTATACCACAATAACTGAGATCCGCCCTGAGAACTTTCGAAATGGTACCACGTAAGCTTGAGAAATGCATTGCTCACTCTTTTAGGAGAGGATTTTCGATTTGGTTATTGGGACCTTAAGCATTATACAGCACTTAATAATTGCGGATAAAATAACCAAGTGCTTTGCCAAATGAAATATTATCTAAGAAGTGCAAAATTTAAGAACAAAAATGGCTGAAAAGCGATATACACAAATGAGTGCCGTTTCGACGATACAAGTCTATCTATACTGTACTGTAACAAAAGCAGCAGTATCGGCCAGTCTGTAAGTTAGCGTCACACATCGGTTTAATGAAGGTACTAAAGCAATTAAAAAAGTACCAGACAATGGCACGTTGACTCCAGGTTATTCCTTCGCAACTTGACCGATTACCGCCCTACTTGGTGCGAATGTCACTTCGCCCAAATAAATTATATTCTGCTTGCTTTATTAACAGAACCTGCACTAAAAATATATTATTTTCACTGATTTGAAACGTTTCTCTATTTCCCTTTTTTGAAGTAAGATATAACATAGCTACGATGCAAGTCTATCATACGAAGCAAAAAAAAATATAAAATCATTATTACCTTAATTAAATTTTTAGTGCTCTCACTTGTAAGTTTATATGCATCCATCCAAGCAAATTTTGTTCACGGCATATACACGAGTTCTTCAATTTTTTTAATTCGGCCTTTTCGATGAAGTTTATTCTATCACATTAATTTACTTGATCGAGTCGAGTATTGTACTCGTTGTTGATCAAATACGCCGCCCGACCTCTTCAAAGCTCTCATATTTCCTTCGAATTTGGTCTTCAAATGACATTTCCCGTTCAGGCTTACTAACAAATTATCACCACCAGTGATGCGACTCGTCCCAATCCTTGGAAAGGCTTGAAAGTTCAACACACTCTTCAAAACTACGTATTTCAATACAATGAATGTGTGCACAATGAGCGTTTTTCAAATATCTTCAATGGTCAATGCTCAAGAGCAAAAAAAAAAGTTACGCAGTATTGGTTTAGGCAAAGCGCTGACAAAAAACGGAGAATCGCTTTGGGCCTCCTCCTCGGCTCTCAGTTGCTCGTTAGCCCTCACCAGATAACAAAAACTTCTTTCAAAGAACAGAGTCTTTGGGAGCGGCGACAAAAAGCACAAAACATTATAAGCTACACCGGAATATGGCAATTATCCGAGGGGTTTAACAAGTCCCCGCCATTACAAGACAACCAATTTTGTCTGGAAAAGAAGAGCGTCGCTGAGAGCGAGTGAGAGGGAAAGAGAAGTTATGCTTTGATGCTGGTAAATTCAGTGGACAAGAGCTGTTGTGGCTTACAAGCGATGACAGTAATGGCACACTGGAAACTAGCTCCTTCTTTGTGGTGCTCTAAACGCTTTCTTTTGAGATGTACCGAGTGCTGCTCGCTTGTTCCTTTTGAGCTGCCGCCGTGCGTGGGGGCGTGTTTTCACCTACCGGAAATTCAACGAAGCACAAAGATTTCTGCATCCTGCGTGTTGCAAACGGTAGAGAATCGCACTCTGGGACGTCCACTGTAATGGGGTAGAAGTACGATTTTTCCACTGTCTAATCCTTTACTAAATGGGTGGTGAACATAACCAACTGTGTGCATGTTAACTTTAAGATTTACAGTGAGTTTCTCGAACATGTAGCTTTGTCTCGTTATTTTCCCAGAAAAATGAATGCTCTGTTAGAAATAGGATAACGCAAGAATTGTACGTAATAAAAATTTTGAAGTGAACGTAATTTTACACCGAAACTTCCGCGATGTAGTCACTGATTTTGAAGATAGAATACGAGTAGGTTACGCATCGATATGGAATGAAACTCGAAGTTGCAGCAATATCTTACCTCAAATAGAATGCTTTCAAGTTTACTCGGATGCATTTAACTCGAATGCGTTAAATGTTTCGAGCAAAATAATTCTAAAAAGCTCACAAAAATAAATCAAGTTTGTTCGTTTTACTGCCACAGACGAAACACTTGAGTGCATTCTAAATCTATAACGGTCAAGTGCGGGCAAAGTATTTCATACCTAGAAACAAGCGTGCGTTGAAAACTTCACCTTACGTATGTGAATTATGCCTTCGCACGCATGTTTCACGAGTGTCTTTGCTTTCAGACAAATAGTCTGCTCGCGTCAATTTTTTATCTTTAAAGTTTTGACGGTTGCTTGCGCGAGCGGAAGTTCAGGCGAGCGGTTCCCCCTAGGAAGCGATCTCCCTATTTGGAGGAAGTGTTTCTGGGAACAGCCATACGTTGGCACGATAGCAATCTTAAGCAGCCGTAAAGCTCGCTCCCTCCACAAAGGGCCTGCGACTCCTTTAGCCCAGTGACACACGAGTGCCCGGTCATCGACCACTCATTCTATTCTTCACTTCACTTCTACTAAAAAACTTCTTCGCGAAAATCCAATTCATGCTTCTACTCTACTATTTACAGTATATCGAAAACTCAGAGGAATACCTTTATTTATTCTCACACTATACAGGCACAGGATAAATTAAAATAAACATTCGTTATACGGTTTTTTAACGTTAAAAACTTACGAAGGTATGATCCTTTTTAAAGAAGCTCTACCTACTATGTACTCACGATTCAAGCGCCTATCACGCTGGCAGGGACACGACAGAGATCTGTGAACTCTTATGAAGCGAAAATGTGATGGATCCAAATATTTTTATTTCTGCACGTTTGTGATGAAAATTTAATGTAATGCACGGGAGTGACGAGGTTCTAACTCGTTTTGAACGACGCATGATTACGAATCATAATTACATATATTTGAGGGTGGTAAAATATAATTTCTAGCCAAAATTAGAAGAAGGACCTTCCGTTGTAAGCTTAGCCTATGATACGTATAGTTTTTTATGTTTGCTGAGCAAAAGACTTTCTTTAAAATATTTTATACTGTAGAAAAGAAATTGTCGGAACAGTTTAATTAATAACTCATTTGTTGATCACTGCCAGGAAAATACTGTAACATGAGGGATTATTCTTGCGGTCGCTTGCTTTCAAATTAGTTACCCAGTATTTCTTACGGAGGCTTGATCGAGTTACATTCAGAATTGTATTCGCTATTAGTGCAAGATTCATAATTATTACAAGCCCTGACATTTAATTGTGTGCTTGTGCTGCTCTATAGGGCACTCGTAAGGTTTTCAATAATTTAGATGCTCTATATTGACTCAACAACATTCAGTCTTTTCAACTATAAATTAAAAAAACACATCTAATGGTAATTATTTTCCTGTTCAAAACTTATATTATAGCTTCGCAATGTAATGCATTCTCATCAGCACAGACACAAGCAAGCTGCGCTAGCATCATCCAACAGTTCAGATTTTCGCTGACGGTTAACCATAGATTCAATTTTAAAGATGAAAGTAAGGGTTTAACTTGGGACTATGGTATCTTTAAGATTCATTTATTGTATTGTTTTCTTAAACTGCATGGTAACAATGATGTTTGATGTTGGTTTTCTTAAACTGCATGGTAACAATGATGTTCGATGTTGGTTTTCTTAAACTGCTTGGTAACAATGATGTTTGCTGTTGGTTTTCTTAAACTGCATGGTTACAATAATGTTTGATGTTGGTTTTCTTAAACTGCATGGTAACAATGATATTTGATGTTAATTTCACAGATCATATAAATTATGAAAAACTTTATATTATATGCCCATCCTGGCGTGCCTCGGCTTAAGAAAGACACAGAGACGAGCGCCATCAATTCGTTGAGCCCAGATTATGTTGTACCAGCAGTTCGCACTGCACTTATATTTTAGCCTAGATTTGCGTTGTAGTAGCAGTTCGTACTGCAGTTATATTTCAGCCCAAATAGTGTTGCAGTAGCAGTTCGCACAGCAGTTATATTTCAGCCCAAATAGTGTTGCAGTAGTAGTTCGCACAGCAGTTATATTTCAGCTCAAATAGTATCACAGAAGTAGTTCGCACTGCAGTTATATTTCAGTTCAAATAGTGTTGTAGCAGCAGTTCACACAGTAGTTATATTTCAGCCTTGATTTGTGTTGTAGCAGCAGTTCGTAAGGAAGTTAAGCAGTGATATTTCAGCCGAGATTTACATTACAGTAGCGATCCTTATAGCAAGTGCATTTCCAGGCGCTAAATTAGCGGGAACAACGTCTGCAGGAGAGCCTTGGTGTGCAAATATCGATAACAGAAGGGAAGATAATTCATTCTCGGATTTCGATAGCATTATCAGTCACGTATGATACGAGCTTCCATGAGAGATTTCGATCACATGTTCTGCTGTGCAGCATCTGGGATGTCCCCTTTTTTTGTAAAATCTTTCTTACTTTCATAAATATGGTAAAATCGATGCTAGCAAAGAAGCTACGAAATTGATACCCGCTCAGTTCCGCACTTGGAGCAATACTGGATGGCAGGTAAGGCCACTGCCTCTGGATAGGTTAGATTGTCTCCTGAACTACTGCTTTTTCATCTTCTGATTTCTTACATCGACGTGAGGGCTTCATACTTCTCACCTGCCGCGAGAACTTCATTTTCTATTCGAATTGTAATTTTAGGTATTATCTATTATGGTAGGAGGGATTTAATTTGTTAACTTTGTATTAATGCAATGACTTTGTACATAGCTTTTAAAATATTCTCACTGATATTTTCCATAAAATTGCAGTAAGATTTTTCTAAGATTACGGTTAGGTTTATGTACTCGTATGTTATGGGAGGTTAATAAACTACATAAAATTAAAGAGATACTTCCAGACTTTCCTTGTCTCTTTAGTGGACGTGTCATCGAAAAGCATCTGCATGAAGGAATATTCTTTTTTCTGCAGTTCGTAACAGATTACAATACTTATCGAACTGATCAATCTTAATTTCAACAGTTTCACAGTCAACAGTTTCAGACTCGCTGAGACGATATGGTTTGTTACCCCATATGAAGTGGCTTACGACCCAGGCGCTTGTGCTTTATATTTTTAGGTGCTCATTTTTATTTAAAATAAACACGAAATACTCGGAAAAACGCTTTTTGCGACAGTTTTTCGAATTTTCCTTGTAAATCTACGTCACAATATGTTGAGTTTCAAATAAAAAACTCTTCGTCTCTCAAAACATGCTTACAAAATGCTATTACTCGTAACACCTGATCTTTTGTCACGAGGTGAATGTTTATTTCACAGTAGAGAATGTGTGCAGGATACACACGTATTCTTCAAAAATGTTACCTCGTGCTTCACATGCATTACAGAGCATGAGCGTGGATGCGTACTGTTCAAGTATTCCAAGCTATGCGTATTAGTTTTCACATAAGCTCTACTTCAATAATTAATCAATCCCGTTACCTCTTTGGTAGTACTTTCATTTTTAGTGAAAGACGATATGAATTATCCTACAAATCTCCCTCAGTTTTCTCGCACAATTCCACGCAAAATACACACAGAAAAAGTCCCGAAAGCTCTCGCGGCATCGATGGTTGGTTCTGCCAGCACTCGGACCGAGCGGTCGCAATATCAGCGCACGTCGGCGGACAAGAATGCCGTATTTTAGAGACGACAACCAATCGGAATATCAGAAAAACTGTTATGAATTTGGCGGCCTCAATTTGCCGGGGTAAATTATTCCATTAGAGTCCCAGCAGTGAAAGTGAAGGGTTACTGCCCTGATCAGGGTGGTAAGCTAGCTAGGCAGCCGAATAGCTATGGGTGCTTCAACGCAAACTTGAAATAAAACACCTTCTTACAAATTTCCCAGTCACAGAATGGAGACAATGAGTCTCAATTAAATATGGTCATTAAAGAGGAGAGGCCTTAGGAATTAAAAGCTTTTGAAAAGGAAGAATTGTTCCAAATGTTTTCGCTGTGAGTGTGACTTGTTTGTAATTCTATCATCTTTGAATTCAAGTCATTTTATTTTTGAAGAAGACATGTTATTACAATTTAATATGTTTTTCTTTGAGTTTTTAAGCTTTGCCCATGTTATTTGCAGCTTGAATCAATAATGTTATTCATTAATGCGTAATAATATAATTATTAACCTTGTAAAAACTGGAGGGCTAAAGCTTTCGAATCAAATTTGTCAAACTCGACTTATTTTAAGCGTAAATTATTTTTCATTGAAATCAATAAAGCAATTCATATCTCTAAACTTTTAGTTTCATGTTTTCTGCACTACTAAGTTCATATTTTGTCTATTTCGATGTACGCTTCTACATTATTGCTGGATGACCTTAAGGATTTTTGAATGACACGTTAGCAAATTTCTTGCCTGACCTTGAACTTGAACTCCACAGAATTTTTGGTGAAGGTCAATGTTGGCACTGCGCAGTTAAATGTTTTTCAAGATACAATACAGCCTGCTTTCACGACTCATTTACAGTAAATAAGAAATAATAAGTGAAACATTACGCGATAGTTACAGTTCAATCATCATTAATCATCATCAAGAGGTATTGATTAATATCGGGTACCAAAAATAACATAAAGCTACTGTCGCCCTGAGATGAAGCTCTCCGTTTGAAATGCTAATAAGGCATCGGCCTGGGCTTTCGGAAAGAGTGTGTTCGTTTCACTCGTGAATGCTTATCTAAGAGTTAAGGCTCCGACATTTCGGCGAAAGTTAAGAAGGCAGCTTATGAATTTTCTGACTCTTCCCAGCGGGATATTTTAGGCCAGCTTTAGAGGACTCGTCCGCCGCGAACAAAGGAATCGATTTTTTCTTGCATTTCACCGTCAAAAATATTTAGGCGAGAGAATATTGCTGAAGGAATATTGCACAGCGGAAAGAGGAAGCAGACGTTTGCAACGCGTCCAAGGATCTCGGCAGTGCTACATTGTGTGCCCTGGACCGTCCACACGCCACCGCAGGTTTGTCCTCTAATTTGAAGATTTCCAAAGACTTTTCGCACTGCGGTCGGATTAAGTACTGGCCCCCTTGAGAGGTTGTGAAAATATAAACATAAATCATCATATTCAAATCGTTGAAGACTAGAAATTATTCATATATATGCAATATACTAAAATATTTCATGTAAAGACTACTTTTTTCATCATGAAATGCGTGCTAAGGAAAGACTAAATATTTTTTCTAGTATTTTTAAGTTTGAATTTATGGCGCTGTTTCATTTGCTGCTCACTGAAGCCTTAACGAAGGCTCAGAAAATTTCTTGGCTGTCGTAACCTTAATTTCTTGTGTCCTGAGATACGCTGGCCCGTGAGCTATCATTTCACTGCTGCAAGTCGAGTACAACAGAAACGCAAGCGAATGTATATAGCTTTTAATGGGATTCCTGCAAACTTATTCTGCAGGATGTGGTATTTTTAGTTAGAACTGCTGTCAAAAGCTGCAGCGACTGGAGCAGAACATTCCGTGTGTCAACCCATCATTGCGTATCGTCCATTTTTAAGTACACTTGATATTAATAATTCCAAATTGTAACGATGATAACAGGTGGTGACGTCAATAGACGGCTTATTGACTATAAAGTACTTCTAAATTCGACTTCTAAAATAACTTTACGTGAAACTTGTGTATAACTCATTAGTTAGTTTTTCTGATTAAGGTCTTTATCATCCCTCTTAACAGTCTTTAACAGAGGTCTTTATCATCCCTCTTTCTCTTAACAAAATCGTAGTTGTTTCAAAAGCCGGACTATGTTTTTCTTTAAAGTTTCATTTCTAGTATAAATTAATGTCTAACAATTAGTTATTGAAAAATGAGCAATATTCATAGAGAAATTAGTTTCAGGGATCAATTGGTTGAACACTCGAGGTAGTCACGCTAAAGTGCAGCAGCACAGCCTACGCGGCTTGGACGCTTCCCTGTCAGCACACCAGCTCGTCTTTGGAGTGTTTCTTATTTATTACATAGCAATCATTATTATTCCCGCCCGTTGGAAACATTTGCTACACAAGGAGAAAACTCTCCAAGTCTTAGGGTCTTTTAACGAACTTCTGTTTAGAGGACAGTAGACGATCTTGCACAGTGTGTTGAACATAAATTTTAACCTTTAATAAATAATAGGGTAAAAGTGAATGTAATTTTTTCTTTTTTCTTTTTCATATAAAATTTAAAAGTTTTAAATTACCAGCAGGATATAGCACAGAAAAATGATACTAATAGAAAGTGCACATGTAACCGAAAGACACAAGATTTGACAAGTTTTGAAAGAAGAGCAGTATTGCAGGCACTTCATGAGAGATCTACAGCCCAGAAATTGCAATTCAATCCAATCCCTGCAACATCAAAAAGCACCACGTAACGTTGATGAACTAACTGAAGCAGTGACAGATAGCTTTGAGGAATTACAAAGATCAACATTGAACGTTTTCCTTACTTTGCAGCAGTCTATGCAACACATTATTTTAGCTGACGGTGGCAACAATTACAGGCTTCAACATTTGTCGAAAGTACAACTAGAAAGAAAAGAAACTCTTCCAAATTAAATTCAGACCTCAGAAAAATTGAAGAATAAATTAACAAGTATTGGTAAATAAAGTGGCAAATATGTTCCTTCTGTTGATACATTATCAATTTCATGTATTTAAATCCAATGTAGAGTTAGTCTTTTGTTATTTAACTCATTAAAAATATTATTCGTTGATGTTTGTACATTACCAGTTCGACATACTGAATTACAGAATAAAGTTTATCGTTTTGTTACAATCAGTAGTTTTGCAAGTATCCTTTATGAAAGGTTAACAATTATTTTAGACCAAAAATTTCCGACCAACTTGAACATTGATACGGACCAACTTTTTCCGACAGGAGGGAGTATTTGATTTCCATAAAGGAAAGGACATAATGAGGTCAAATTCAGCAGGATTGAAATGACTTGGTCATGAGTTGTGGATGATAGGCTGATTTTATGAACTCCGTGACTCTTATACGGTAATTTGATGTCACTCATTACGAGGAAAAAAATTTTACCTTGTATTCTCTGCAACTTTAAGAAATGGGCATCTCTGCAAATTGTAAAAACATTTCCAAATTCATCCAGGGAGCAGTGTAGGTTCGTTAAAATACCTGTACCGCGCCACGCAAACCAAATGATTGTTTTGCAATATGTAAAGTACAAGAAAAAGCTTTCGGCGAGCATCACCCAAACTGCCAGCTATGATTTCGCGGTGAGTTTGCTGTCCATAAGAACTATTATTGGAGAACGTGAGAAGAGCAGTGCCGGTAACCTCGACTAAAGAGCCGATATGGTAATGCACTTCGTGCCCCCTCAAAATGCCGAGTGAAGGGCGCTCCCGCGAGGATTATCGGGAATTTTGATTCCCGCCCAAATTTGCCCTTCAATCCTTGTTAACTTCTGCAAGAATTTGCCGGCGTCGGAAAATGGCAACAGAAGCGCGCAGGCCGTCGTCTTGTCCGCACGACAAGAGGCCGCGGCCTGCGGTCCCTGGTGCACCAGACGCCAAGAAAAAACTGATTGACGCCAATTTTTGTTGACCTGAAAATTGTTTTATCAACGCGAAGTTTGTGGAGATAGAGTTGCGAAGCGTGATTTCAGCCAATGTGTGTTTTAATGCGGGTGCTTTCTAGCTTAACTATGTACGGTAGTATGTATTTATGCAGGAAACAGTTTAGTGACGAATTTCAATTCTGGTGTGACAAATGTTTCTCGCTAGCTATACGAGTCATTTTACAAGTTCTTAGGCATTAAAGATATGTTTACTTCATGATCCTCTAGCAAATACCTTATTTTTAGGGGGTTTAAAATTATTACTATGTGGTCACTGAATTCTTGGTTATCAACGTGTGCAGTTCCCGGCATTCGATATTACAAAAAAATGGCATACAATAGGGCGAAGAAAATAAAATTGAATGAAAATCTCACCCAGACTTCGTTGAAGAGTGCCAGACGTTATATTTGTAACGTCAGCCAGAGGTTATAAATCCCTTTGCAGGTTCACAAATTGAAGATAGTTAGGGATTTCCTCTGCTCTCCGAAGCGTAGAGTCAGCCGATGTCTTGGTCTGCTGAACTGAGTATGGCACAGCACATCTGTGCATGCTATCCCTAGAGCTGGCAAGCAACACGTCCACATGCAGAAAAAGGTGCAATGGTGGTAAGCGACAGCAGGGAAAAGTCGTCTTTCATGAATATTTGCTCGCCAATCTTCGAAAAAAGCCTCGAAGAAGCCACTTTTTTCGTCACGACAACAGCATCCTGCGTCTACTTTTGAAACTAATTTGTCATCATTGTAAAAAGTCCGTCTCTATTTCCATACAACTATGATACACAGTGAGAATATACTGGTTTCCAGGGATTCATATAGTACTCCTTCGAGGAGTATAAAAGGACGACTATCTCTGAATCGACATCCTTTATATTCTGCGTCTCAATCGTGAGACGTGAATAACGTGACAACTAATTAACTATCCATTAATGTTAATTTGCATGTATTAGCAAGTTGTTGAGGTGAGCAATACCTCGAGGGCAAATACACAGCGAAGAGTTGCTGTACATTGAGTAATGTTATCTTGAGTTACGCATTTCGACTGAGCGATGACATGGGCCCGAGAATTTTTTTAAGCTTTCACGTTTTTTTAGCATTACCTTTTCCTTATTGGAGGGATGTTATACAGGAATTATTAAAAAACTGAGGATACGAACTAAAATGCAAGAAATGTGCACTTCAGTGTGTACCTTCCTTTCCCTTGGAGTTCAATCTGCCTCAACTGTTGTTTCATTTGAAGCGAATAAAATTATCTGCAATCTTCAGTAATGAAGTGCTTCAGGAGACAACGGTCTGCAGCATTGATCTTGTTCCTTGTTTCACAACTTGCACTACAAACACACATTTACGTTGCCATTCAATAGGTGTGGATGTCGGTCCTTGGTGCGTCATGATAGTCATTGGCGTTATTCATACCAGAAGAGCACCACGTGAAGTTTTTGTGGCTTGATGCGTGACACTTTGAAAAAGATGCTTCTCACCGGAGAGGGGATATCAAGTTGGATACACTCGTTTTTGATAATAAAATAAGAAGATATTTATTAGCTGTTTATTCTACAGCGGCCGATGCTATGCCAGCAAAGGCATAAGAGCGTGGATTGCCTCAATAACTTGGAATTATTTCTCCCTATTCATTAATGAAAGAATACAATAAAGATCAGTTTCCAATTTTGACACAAAATTCAAGCATTTCTATCGGTGTGGAAAAAGTGAACACGTATGCCACGCGCACTACCACGTTGGTGTGCTGAAATTAGAGATATAATTTTTTTTGGGGGGTGATAAGGCCAGAAAATTGGAAGCGAGCAAAACAACTTAAATATTTGACGAATAAAATTCATAAACAACGTAAGGACTTTACGGGTGACGTTGACCACACTCGCACT
>VOMN01053493.1:0-12816 GCA_014899125.1 Orchestia grillus | reverse complement strand
TTAAAATTGTTGACTTCAAAAATCTGTCACGTGCAGGTGTAGATCACATCGTTTTCTTCATCATTCATTTACGATACGGTATTCAGTAACCTATCTACGACACGGCTACACATCTACCTGGCTGGATCAGATGAACGTCAATTTTGTCCTATATGCTGTAATTCCTTTCGTCGCACTTCAATATATTCATAAAATGAAATTATTCTTACAGACATGTTCTCCTAGTAGTTGGGTAACCGGTCAAATGTGCCGGGACTTCCGATTCGTACAACTTTTATAAAAGATGGTATTTTCCCAGAGAAACATTCAATGGCATAAAAATTACACATGAACCTCATCGTTTTCTTTGAAATCAACTATTCGTGACCTATGTTAACTAAAATACTGTCACATCGTATTCTATCAAATGATTCAGTTAAAAAAATTTAGCTTACATTCATTTATGATACGATATTCTTTTATACATTCGGTATCCTATCAACGAATATGTATTTAAAATCCTACCTACAATAATTCAGTATATAATTGAAACTTAGAGTGATATCCACACATTGGGCAGCGACATCTACGTTTAATTAATACTGATAAGGAGGACGGAGAGACCAACCAACTAACCCAGCGACCAATAAGCTGCATAATTATGTGTATAGTGGGATGACACAACTACAAAGTAACCCAGAAGTCACTACCCCATTTTTAACATTTATTTCGCAATAATTATATAAACCACAGAGTTCTAACACATTGCAACTGAGAGAAGAACATTGAGAAGCTATGATACCGGCTGACAATAAGAATACTTATGAATTCAAACGATAACATACTCTAGGAACCCATAAAAATGACTAAATACACAATGGACGAGAGAGCAGTCAATGCAGAAGATGCTTTTCAAAACAATAGATATTTAATTGAAGGAGTAGTTCCACGAGAAAGTTCACCGAGAATCTAACAGCACTGTAATCTTGCTTTGTTAGTAAAATTCAGACCTCTTTGTCACAGACTAAAGTCGAACTGGGCGAGCAAAGTCATAACGTAGTGAAGAATTTCACGCTTTGGTACGTCGATTGCCAAATTTTAATTCCTTTGAATTTTTTCCTTCGAAATATTTAAAGGAAGAAACTTTTGTAAATACTCCAATCACTTTTGCGGAAAACGGAATATAACTGAAGAAATTCTCAACATTCCACCAGAAATTCTGAGAAACATAAGCAAAATGCACAACCAAGAGTTTATTCGTCCATTTTCGAGTGAAATCCTGAGTAATTCAGAATTACTACAACTTTTTATCATCGATAGTTTTTGCGTAATGAATGTTTAAAATAGTAGAGTGACTTTCAGGCCACCATAATTATTTTGGTAATAACTTCTACGAATTTCTTTAGTTCATCACCAAAATTTTCAAAGTAAAGCTTCAATTCATTTCATTAGACTATTTTTGATAGTCATGAATTGATTTTCACAAACCTAAATTTACCAAAGTACGTTTAAATATTGCTTCTAATACAAAAGAAGCTATTACTGATAACATTAATTAGTTTGCCTTCAAATAGATGGGCACTTTCTTCTAACGTTGTCAAAGAAAACTACTCAGTAAGGGGTTTTTAGAGCTGGAACTGTTGTTAATATTCATAATTGTCCAAAGTTGAAGAGTTAAGTATTTTAACAATTTTTAAAGTCATTTGGCAGCTGTATGTAATGTCAATCTACATTTCCTAGAACCAATAAAAAAATAATCGCTCAGGACTTTCGTCAAATCCCTATAGTACTTCTGTACATAACAAAGACCATTTGAACCCAATATGCGCTATGAAAAGATGATATGAAAGAGTTTGTCAATTGACTAACTTTTTTTTCAAATGGTGGGAAAATGTACTGAGAAAGACACAGACTATAACGCCGTTGTTTTTTACGAAGGCAGTTCGAGTACAAGGGTCCCACATTGTTAACGATGAACGAATGTTTTCACCTCTTTGCTTTGGATTTCTATAGCCAGAGCTGGGCAGCGCTACTGTGAAATGTAGCGGCCGCTACATTTCAAAGTAGCGCTGCCCACCTCTGTCTATAGCACATTCTATGGATAGTTTCATTAAGTAAAAATCATAAGACTTTCAGCCCTTCTTCGAGCATCAAAACAAAATACTTGAAGGATATTGTGTGAACTGAAATTTTGTACGAAATTTCTATTGGGCCTCTCCGTTGTAAATAAGTTACACAACAAAATTATGAATCAAAAGTACAGTAAAACATTTTTTGGATAAATTCGTGCTTACAGTGTTTACACATTTCCTCCGACGGGACCTGCCCGTGAGTTGATTACTTTTCCCTTTAATCAAAATTAGTAGACGCGCCCGCAAAAAATGATACGACAAATGATGTTAATTTCTTAAGACACCCTCTTATTTACGGTAACTCTGACATGAAATAATATTTTCAGTATCACTGATATGGATTACCTTATCTGACAGTCTCGCTGATTCAGATTAAGGACCCGGGGATTTTCTCGCGTCCAAATCCTTAATTAAGAGCGTGACGGAGAGACGGGCGGACTAAGAAAGCAACACTGGGCTATTATTATATGTATAGTGGGATAACATCTTCGAAGGAAACGTCATTTTTTACACACCAGAAACTAAAGATGCAGATCGAATTGTTAAAGCTAAGTACTAACAAAATTACTTACATCATTGCACCTTCATAACAGCATGATTCTTTAATAACAACCTATATGAATATAGTTGAAATTAAAATTTTAATAATCTAATCTGATAACCTAATCTCGCTGTGGGTGGCATGACCACGACTCACCTGTACGGGTTGGGAGGGTGGGCGAGCAGCAGCTGCACGCACTGCGCACAGCCCCGCGCTGCAGCGTAGTGCAGTGCGAGCTCCCCACCTGCAGCTCCGACGCTCATGCCTGCTGCTCGCGCTGCGTGCAACAGGCGCACGCTCCTGCAACACAGAACACACATTGTCACCATTTCTGCTCATAGCACTACATAAAGTTAGCGCTCTGGTAGCCTTGAAGTAACGCTCTGGAATTACGGCCATTAACGCTTTCGCAACAGAAATAGACATGTAAGTTTCAGCAAACGTTGAAATATCTATTAATGTTTCTGCAACAGAGAACGCACAAACTGAATTAACCTTGTAAATGAGTTCACCCACACAAGAAAATTCAGGTAGAGTTTCATTAAGATTTCTGAAACGCCTTTCACAGCACACTGGTTTTGTTAAGAGAACTCGATTTACCTATGAAACACAAAACAGGTACGTAGATTACAAGAAGCATTTGCTAACTGTGACTCTGCTCAAACGCTGGCAGAAAACTCTATCCCGCAATTACTCAGCCTGCAAATGATAAAGTGGCCGATGATAGTTCGGTGAAGTGCTATGTGGAGTTAGACAGTATTGCTACGTACACTTCTGATCGGAAAACACTCACCATTATTGTGGAGTGTCGTATTAAGCCAATAGACAACAACCCATCTGTACAACAGAATGCGTGCTATAACAACCTGTTAAGGCCACTGAAGTTAGGGCGGGAATTGCGCACCGGTTTAATTGCTCTGAAGATGGCTGTCACGCCTCTTACATCGGTTATACTACGAACGCCCTAATAAAAAAGTGTAAAAAACGCGGTAAAATTCTAGCAGCGTGAAATTTCACTGCTCATACGAACACCACATGAATTCCCCTCGAGCAAATGCTTTAATCAATCATTTCTGTGTCATTTCCAGCCACCACAATATAATTTACCTCAGAATAGCTGAAGCAATAATTATTAAGCGAAAGAATCCCTACAAAACCATAATGTATGACCAAGGTTTCAACATTCTGAAACTTGACTAAACTAAACATTCCGAACCGTTGCCCATGAATGAGCCGCGCAAGCAGATGGCCTTCATTTTAATTGGTATCTTTGATACCGTAAAACTGTACAATAATAAAAACTTTCATCTTTAATGTACATGAACAGTTTTAAAGACCTGTTGATGGCCAATGCTTTGGACCGAAACGTTGTCGAGAATTTCAATAGGAATATCCGCTATTTCAAAATTTTACTTTCGGTTATTTTAAAAAAGCTAACCAATGACTGTCTTAGTATCATCGCAAAGGTGGAAAGATCTTTTAAATTAAACTAAAAAACATCATTGAATTAATAATTGTTAGGCTCATCTTTCTTCGTGCACGTATTATAGTTACGCTAAAGGACTATTGCAGTATTTTTTTTAGTGACGTCATAGGTTTGCATGGACAACGAGTTTTTAAAAAAAATTAGGCGGTGGCACAGAAGTAATCATTTCTTTTACTTACGACATCAAACACTTGTTTCGATACTCGTAAGGCCAGCGACATGATATGCTTCAAGATAGTCCAAAACATTTCGTAGATGTGAAGCCTGCAACATGACGTGCTGCATGATGCTTCGAAACATTTCGCAGATCCATGTTGTGCATTGTGCGGTTTTACTCTAGTATAATATCAAGTATTTTTTCGAAAGATAAATTCCATCGTGATAATATCAAACTAAACTTATTCAATGTAGAACTTTTCACATTTTGCACTTAAAAAATTTGCATTGTATTTCAAGCCTGACTAATACAATACGTCTATTCCAGATAAATTTTCACTGCACGTACTAAGGAGGATCACAGAAGCTTTGGTACTAATACGAAGCTAAGATTTCAACACGGATTATAATTCTTAGTGTGTCCTCGATTTTCTATGGAGAGAGGCACCCCAGTGTGGCCCGGGCGTGAAGGCTCAATCATCATTAAGGATCTTAGAACGGCCAAAGGCGTCGATGTTCAGGCGTCATGCGAGTGCTGGTGTTGTGTGGCACAAATTCAGGACACACGAGAGGTACACGAAATCATTTTTTCCTTTACCTAATCTTCCCACAATATCGCTAAATGTACACGTCGAAGAAAATATAAGGTAATTCGTTGACCTAGTATAAAGCTTTCCATAAAATACAGCAACCATGAAAAGTATTCTCAAAACTTTCATTATCCACCATTCATTAAAATTCTCCAACAAAGAAACAGAAGTGAATAAAGTATTCTGCTTCGACAAAGAGCAGTTCAACTGACATATGTAGCCGTGATCCGTACATTTTCACCCTGAAACTGCGCGTCATCGCGGTACAGTTTTGCCGCCTTGAAGAGAGCCGTTCTCTCTGAATGCAGGCTTCCAGGCTGGCTGACGACGGAAAATTCTTTGCGCTTGCGCAGGCAGCGCCGCATTGTTCGTGAGGCGAGCGCGTGACGGGAGAGTTGCTGATCTTGTTCGTCCACTCGTGGTCTTGTTTGCGTGGCTGGTCGTGTGCTGGTTGGTGGTCGTGAGGTGATCTCTTGAAGGGATCTGATCACGGGAAGATTTCCTCTCCGTGATAAGAATTAGAAAATCGACCTGAACATTTCACGCCACTACGAACTCACGTTGCATTGGAAACAGTGAAGAATAAGCTTTAACGAAATGTTTAAAAATTGAGATCGGTGTGTGTGTGTGTGTGTCTGTGTGTGTGTATGTTTGTTTGAGAGATAATTTTTAATGGCATTTAGGTCACTTAGTAGCATTTTCTACGTGAGGTCACATACTTAAATGCAAAATGATAATCGATTTTTCGAGTGAAATCTGGTTCCTAAGTCATCGTTTGCATTGGCCAACGGTGTACAACTTAAAGGATACTCTCAAATTCAATACTTAGCTTTGCCGCCATATCTAACATGTTATTTCTCATTCTTTCACGAATTACTACGAAAAAATTCACCAGAAATAAATAAATAAATAATGCTCCATGAAACTAGAAGTAAGCATCAACTGCCAGTTTGATAACTGTGAAATAATTAGGAAAATTATTTAAGAAAAAATAAACTGCATAAAAGTCAGGGAATCATGAATAAAAATGACAAAAATGATGAAACACAAATGATAAAGAAACAACTGACAGTGCCATCTAACATTACACATCAATAGCCCGGGTATTGTAGTGAAATGGTTCCATGAACTGTGTGACGACATTTAAACTTAACAAGATAGAAAACTTGCACTCTGCATTACAGAAGAGGCATCACCTATAAAAACTCTGACGAAATAACGATCAGGGATAACTAACGTGAGCTGGCACGAGCATAAGGCTTGTAGCGAGTCCAAATGAAAGTGTGTGGAGCTGATTAATGAACACGCTCTCCTTCACGAAATGTACATGGAGCTCGTCGGAGTTAACGTAACGTTTCACTTTCTCTTAACGTTTAATAAACGCACCTCTCGGCCTGTCATTACGCTCACGAGGTTGATAATTTCGATTTAGCCGTAACGAGTCAGCGGCTTCCACTGGCTGCTGACGAGAGGCTTTCGAACTGTCGAATTATGTGCAGCGGAGTGCTTGTGACTTGAACATCATGTCGAATTGTGTGCACCGGAGTGCTTGGGACTTAAGCATCATGTCGAATTGTGTGCACCGGAGTGCTTGGGACTTAAGCATCATGTCGAATTGTGTGCACCGGAGTGCTTGGGACTTGAGCATCATGTCTCTGTGTTGTGTGTACCATACAGATAATGGAAGTGATTGAGCCGCAAGCTTCAAGATCCTGCAGCACGTACGTGAAACGATCAGAAACACTTTGCTCATTGGCTAAACATTTCCTACTCATGAAGTCAAGACAGGTTCTAATAAGATTAATCTTGCGATGTTAATAAGAAATAGGTAGCTTGAGATGTTGAAGTGCATTCAAGGAGCTTGGCTCATTGAGACTCAATTGTCGCATATTGATAAGAAAATTTATATTCCATTCTCGTTAGTATAAAAAATCCTTATCATTAAAGAACTTGAAACAAATAGGATTATGAAACTAGTTTTTGATAAAATGAAAACTCATCGGTGTCCTAATCGCAATAACATTTTAAAATTCAAAATCTACGTAACCAAGTTCAAGATTTCAAAAATGTTACATGATCATTTGAAATCAGCCTCAGCATACCCATGATAAGCTCAAGAGAAATAGTTATAGGTTAAGTTACCTCAATTTTGAATGACATGTAGCCTTTGTAAGAGATTATTTGAAAATGAACATCACACAATGACACAATATAAAAATTAATATTTTAGATGATTCAATCAGAACGTAACAAGCTAAAGGGAGCTGGGGGCTACGTAAGAGGCAGGGCAACAGCGCTGAGAATGCACCGGATGGCAGCGAGGGCTGTGACGACTGCGAGGGTGGCTTATTGACGCATACAATGAATGATTTAACTCTATTCGATGCGAAGACACAATGAATTAGAATTTTTTTGGTAACTGAAAGTACCCACTGCCAAAAGTCTCTTCAAAAGACCTAAAATGTCCCTAAGGCTCGTCCCCAAAGTGGATTGCCAGTAAACAAATTCATCTCATTCTAATATTTTACCATCCAAAAGCACTATATTTAATTCGATGAATTTATTTTTTTAATTTTTCATGTTATAAAAAATTTCTGAAAAATGAAGTGAATGAAGTAGATTAACACCAGCACTCAAGAGCAACAAAACTGTGGACTAGTTGGTCACAGCTGGACTGTTGATGTCCGTCTTCACTACGCGCGTGGTGTCCAAGTTGTGAAACCAGGATTAAAAAATAAATTATTCAGAAACGAACGTTTTCAACTTCATGCAAAATAAATTTACGTTTTTCCACCCCATGTTCGTGACAAATTATGAACAGCCAAATGAAAATTTGTTCACTCAATTGATGGGTTGAACTCTGATATAATCCTCGATTGAAAGGTTAAATGTTCAACACTGTATGATGCCTGATAGTATTGTACAGTACGGTGTGTAGAGTCTGATACAGTACATCACTGTACGGACGACAGGTTTCGAGCTACAGCGAGAGTGATGGAAGCAACCTTCACGTACTTAACTCCTGCGCTTCCTAACTGCAGTCGCCCAATTACCTACCGAGTGAAAAATAGCTTCTTCCACGATTAGAGTTGCGTAATTTAGGTTAGACACCGAGACAAAGACGTGAACTTTTCTTAATCTAAAAATTGAAAGGTAAAAAAGAAGATCCTAAGCGTGGTGATGTACTGAAAAGCCTTGTTGTAAAAAAAAACAGATAAATTTAGCACAGAAAAACACGCAAAATGCTCGCCTTGTTACAAATACTCGCGTATGTTCAAGTATGAAAAAATTATATAAACACGAGAAATGTTGGTGCATTAATCACAAAGCGGAAAGAAACACTAATGCTCAATAAATTCAATAAAATTTACTTATATTTAGCGAAGCTTAGATTAATAGCGAATACAAAACGAATGACCCTACCAACTTGAGCAATGTGGTCGCTATAATGTTATATCCGACAGGTCTTCATTATTAATTCATGTACTGACCCTACAGGAATTTTCTAATTACTGACATAATCTACAAGGCAAAAATATAGACTAAAGTGAGATAACTCGAGCTTACAGGTAGACCGACCAAAATTACATCCCCTCATTAGAATTGGAAACTGAACACGTTTATCTTCAAAATTTAAAAACACTTAGAGGCTAGAGGGTCTCACAAAATAACACTTAAACTTTGGAAGTACAGAGCTTCAGGTGGACAGAGAGAGCACACTAGACGGGACGCTAGACAGGGGTGCCGGTGCCCTGGCACCACCAGCCATCATGGCAGCAGCTGGTGGCAGCAAGTTGACTGTGTTGCAGCTCAGTAACGGTGGCTGCTACTGGCAGGTGTCCTGCTGCTCTCCGTGCTCTCGCTGTTGCTACTACTCCAGTTGCTGCACCAGTCGCTTCTCCTGTCCATGCTCTTAATAGAGCCCTTGTTTCGTAACTATTTCCTCCTACTGCTACTACCGCAATAGAAGTATGCTTTTCTCTTGCTTATGCTTTTGCGAATGTTACTGTTTCCGTTCTGGACACTTAGTATCCCGTAGCTGCTCCCTTTGCGTCTACTAATGCCGCCGCTGCTACTTTTTTACCTGCTGCTGTTGCTACTGTGGTGGTAGTACAGACCGTTGTGCGGACTGCGGAGCGGAGCGCTTCGTGCATGAAACAGAAACTGAGTGAACTACATCGGCACCAGGGACGCGGCAGTCACTGCTGCACTTGTGCAGCGATTACGCAATGAAAATCTTTCTTTCTGAAATCACATGCAAAAGAGGAATTTCAACCCTCAGATTTGAAGTAACACACTAATCTGTAAGGTTCTTCGGGGCATTGTCTAACATGGTTGTTAAAATATTCGCGGGACTGACTCCCCAGCAGCTAGCTTAGAGCCCAAAACAAGGGACTTGATTCTGGGGATCCCCCTCGTACTTGGTCATCATCACACGTTGGAGCACGTCACCCTGCTTGACAGCCACCTCAAATGGTCGCCCGAAGAGCCCAGTAGATTTCCAGCAGGAAAAAGTACAACCATATCAACAATAGATTCTAATATTTTGCAAAATAGTTCAGAAAAATTAGGAAATATCCAAAGCAAATTATTCAACGATTTGAACTCCGCAGAAACTTTTGATTCAATGTACTTTTTTGCAATGTTGACTATTGTTATTGAAACTAAAACTTTACTTTCCGAACACTGATCAATTCTACAAATCGACAGTGTTCGTCATACGTAGTTTTTAGCATGAATTCCAGAGTGACCCAGAAACATTGGAGCAACCAATTCTTGTGTATTTTTAAAGAAAAAGTTGGGACATATTATCCATCGAAAGGCTGTAGTATAAATGTCAGTCCACGAACATCATTTTGTTAATTTAATAAGACCAATTAGAAGTTACCTTTTCAAACCTAGTAGAAATGTATCGTAAGCCAAACCTAATGATTCTTGGGGAATGAGTGCAATTTTTTCCTGCAGTTTAGCACTCAGGACAAAGGTAACTTTTAAAGTTCACCGTGGAGCCTCAAACAGTATTCAGCACCATTACATGGCTCAAAATTGACAATAACTTGTTACATTCACCGCACGCAACTAAGCAACATCTCGCATCATTTGGCTATAGAAGGGCAATTGAAGATTGAAGCCTCTGCTTTAGCCGAATTTTAAGAGAACTGGAGAATCGGGGTTCGATGTAAACGGCGACGTTTGGGCATAAGTATGGTGATTTATTTTAAAAGTAGAAATTAGGATTTCATAGAAGTTGCTCAGAAATGTGGTTCTGATGCCAAAGTTAAAAATTTGAAACTCAAAAATCATACCTTTTGGGTTATCAAATGAAAGGCACATTGAGTTTATAAGTATCCTTCATATAAAACTACTTTTGTTCGACATAAGCAATTTTTTCATTAATGCACATCATTTACAATAATACTGTTGTTTTAATGATTATTGGGTCATTATTACGAGTTAAAAATTACTTTAAAACTAATGTTGCAGATTCATAAGAAATACTATTTTTCGAAAATAATTTGTACTTAAAATTGGTTGTAAGCATAACATAAAAACTGAATTAAAACTGTCCGATGGTTGATTACATTGAAAAATATGTTCAGGTACTTATTCATTCTATCAAGTCATATTTTGAGAAACATAGAAATGAACTTGTAGTAAGGGTCACCAATGACGGGTACGATTCTTTTCACCTCGTTTATCTTTGTCCTTGAGCTGCAGGTACAAACTTCGCAATAGCATTCAGGGACTTAATCATTTCCTTTCACTCTAGTGCGCAATAGAAAACGTTTTTTGTGGCGAATCATCACACCTTGTTCTGAGCCTTCACCTAGAGCAATACTTCAGGTACGTATAAACAATATACCGTATTTTATTCTGCTAACTGTGCGGCCCACTTTATTATATACCTGGCACTCCACAAAGTTGAGCCTCGAGGTACAATGGCAAACAAACTTGACAGTTTCTTCGCACGTGAGTTATAATCTCGAGGTTCGCGCTCGGTGCACACGCCACGCGCTTTTCACTCGTCCATGTCTTCGTCTTTATCATTACATGTCTTTTTATCTGCATTTGTTGAGCTCTCTTCCTGGAATCTGTAGTATGACAAAGTGCCCTTCTTCTCTCCGCTCGTTCTGTCTCTTCTCTAACTCGCGTTTCGAGCGAAAACCTTTTTCTGTGGCTTCTCAAGGTGCTGTTCGTTCCCGGTGAAGCAATAAGTCGCATGTATTAAAGGAATCTTAACTTATTTATGCTGGCGTTGATTTGCATTGTTACCTTCTGCAAACTTCTTGTCACTGATTTCCCTGTTTGAAAAATCTTGTACTACTATGATACTACATTCAAAGGGCTACTGGAATAAAAAGACTTCAGCCACCAATGGTGAGATTTAGTTGGCGCTCATTTCTTTTTCTTCGACTGAAATTATAAAGATGAAATTTATACAAGCTATTTATCCTTACGCTCAACCGCAATGCAGTTTTCATGAACGTAAGTTTCTATTGGGAAAAATCTTGTAGATTAATACAATTTTGTGAACGCAAAGATTTCTCCATATTTGCATACTCTCACAGCTTCTTCTTTATCTCGAATTAAAACTCTGGTACATCCTAGCGAACACTCATTCAGAATAATACACACGACAACTGTTACTGATCACGCACCTCAGTTTTTACGTCACCGTGACACCACCACGTGTGAGCGATGCTGGCGTGACGAGCGGAAGGTGCAGGTTGTGCGTACACAACGCGCATGCGCAAACTGGACCGCAGCGACTCTTCAGAGACGGTACTCTAACTGGTGTGACGCAGGCGCTCGGAGGAGACGCAGTGAGGCTTACGTGCACGCGACGTCACCAGCACGCGAAAGAAGTTATATTGAGTGGTACTCAGTGCGCACGAGTACTTCTAATGGAAGCTGCATGGTGCTGGCACGAGTACTACGGTTGGATTCTGGTACTAGGTTTGTAAGGCTGTTGGGCTACGCCTAAGGCGAGTACTACGATTCGAAAAGAGTTAGATTCTGGTACTTGGTTTGTAAGGCTGCTGGGCTACGCCTAAGGTTCAGATGTAGTGTACGTACAACACGTCACTACACGCATTTACAAAATCGTGTGCACAAACTCCATTTAAAAACTCAATTCAAAACACTTCCAAACAGTGAACTACAAACAAAACTCATGAATCTAAATGGTCGTATTCTTGAACATGGCAACATACAACATAGTAGTCACACAGCACAATGAAATGCATATAGCATGAAAATCGTCGTAGCTCATCCGATTTTCTCAAATGACTGATTTACACGTAGCTCCGTAGCGCAAGCGATATGGCTTTAGGTAAGGAGGCCCCGAGTTCGATTACTCGGGCGGAGTGCTTCCCATGAGAAAGGAAGATCAACATTTTAATGGATTCTCACGAGAATTTTCGTCGCCGTGGTTGTTGCATTCACACGGTCCCGGCCGACTACCCTGACCGTATGAGTGCACCGCCGGTTGTTGCATTCATACGGTCCTTGTCGATTACCCTGACCGTGTGAGAGCACCGCCGGTTGTTGCATTTACACGGTCCCTGTCGATTACCCTGACCGTGTGAGAGCACCGCCGGTTGTTGCATTCACACGGTCCCGGCCGACTACCCTGACCGTGTGAGAGCACCGCCGGCTGCCTGGGCATCGTCCTTTACGGGTTAATCACGATATTCGTACAAAAGCGGCACACAAGTGTGGCCTGGGCATTCGAACTACTTCTGAGATATCCGAGGTGCACTTCAAATCTTACTTGTGGATCACCCCTCGGGGAGCTGCCATGCTAAGAAAAATCTTCATCTTCCCCCGTCTACGACTTCACTTGCTGTTTATATCGCACCAGTGTGTAGCGCACCAGTGTATAACGCACCAGTGTGTAGCGCACCAGTGTGTAGCGCACCAGTGTGTAGC
>VOMN01053483.1:0-16212 GCA_014899125.1 Orchestia grillus | reverse complement strand
AATTAAAATTGCAACTGCGCGTCATTTCACTTAAACATAATAGGTTAGATTTACTGAACGCAATGTGCTAAACATGAGACTGCCTATAGCATTTAAAAGCTAAAAGGTGGCAAAGAAAAATATGGTCTCCTGTGTATATAATCTGTTCGTATTCTATGTTTTTGTGACTCCCTTAGAATTGTTTGTGAGTGTGCATAAAAATTCATTACTTCCCAATTTCTGATATCCATTCTGGAAAAACTGTATGCCTGCATAATTGCAAAATTTCTTACCAAGCCGGTATATTCTCATGTGACCTAATTTTGAGAGGAATCTAGACAACCCTTGACTAAAATATAATTCCCGATACTTGAATGAACATTGACTATTAATTTCTATGAGCATACTATCATGTTGATATCTGCGGCTATCTACCGACCATCCGAGGTAGCCGACACACACCGCTGACTGGATTGTCTTATATTTCCTTATTGGAATTATAATGGGCATTCATAATCAGTTGCGTCGAAAATTAAAACTCCCACGAAGAGAAGATACCACAGCATAAACCCACGAAAATACTCTGTGCACAAATGAAGTCTGTCTAGAATATCGCCAATGATTTCCAAACAGATACAAATTTTACGGAAAAAGGCGCAGCTTAATATTTTATCGAGTGGCCAATCGATATTTTAAAGCAAAATTTCATATTTGATTTTCCAACTGATGTCAACATTGCTCGCCCACCCACACGAGTTTCATTCATTCGTACCCATAGTGCTGGAGGTTTAGAACGAATAGAAACAGAATCGAGCAGCATGAAGAAATGCAGAAATGTACGTTAATTTTGTATTTCACAGTCGGGGGTTTCTATTTCCCGAGTTCGAGTGTAAATGAAATGAATAAAACGTTCGGCAACTACGTTAAAACAGCATTACTTATTATATTTCTAGTCCTGGAAAGAAGTCGGTAGCCTTCGTTCTGAATATGTCAATGCAGATTAGATCAAAGCCATAAAGCACCGTAAACTGAAACAAACAAATAAATTTTTACCTCGCAAAAACATGCTTGGCTTTCCCTTGCCACGGCCCGCAACAGTTTAGTAAGCAAAACGCATGCCGGGCACATAACCGAGCTTGTCGAGGTTGGGGATGCAGGCAAAGTTGACCATAGGAGGTGGGCCACACATCAGCGTGAGGGGGTTGTCGCACGGCGGGAACAGCTGGCTGCTGATCATGTCTGCATCGATGAATCCGCTGCCGTACTGCCAACCTGTCGACACCAATGACGAATGTTAATAAGTATTCGTGAACTGTGAGAAGCTATAGTATAAATTTTTCTAGCGCCATAGTGGCTTAGACTATGTCACTCGGTGCGTGGGCCTCACAATTAAGAACTTGTTCATTGTTTATACCACCACAGAGATAATTTATTCTAAAAAAATAGACTTATAATAAAGAACATCACATATGGCAACAGCAGCAGACGAGTAATTTGCGCCTCATGATCTTCTATCCTGCACCGAAAGACAAACTTCGCTACAAAGAGTAGGGTTTGCAGAAATTCCGAATTTTTCCAAAGAATAAATGTTACAAAAGTTCAACGACTTTCCCTTTTCGATTCTTACACTTTCTGTACCTTCTAATCCGTAAAGAACTCGGGCATTCAAGAAGGATAAGGTCAGAGTGTTACCTTCCCCAACTTGAAGAAAAGGTTTAAGGGCTTTAGACGGCAACCAAGGCCTTGAGTTTCAGCTGCCTGCCCACCCATTAGCGGCCGAGCGCCACACCCACGCTGAAACCCCACCGAGCAACAAACGTGGTGCGCTCGACCGTACTCTGGCTACATCAGCAGCACACCATGACACACGTTAGTGAGCTTGATTTATCATAGCATATTGAGAATGTCACATCGTATGAGAAATGTTAATATTTTGGTATCAAAACGGCTATAGGGGATCTCACGAAGAATTTCAGTCATCATTTTTTTCTGGCGGCTGAGAAGTTAGGGCATTCACAGAGGTGGGCAGCGCTATTTTGAAATGTAGCGGCCGCTACATTTCTCAAAGTAGCGCTGCCCAGCTCTGGGCATTCAGTAATATTAAACTGCACCGTGAGAGGCACAAGGCAGTCTAGCAGAAGGGCTAGGGACGGCGTTCCATTAGATAGCAGTGAGTAAGACGGTAGCGGTCAATGCGCAGCCGGTATAGGGTAGTTCCAATCGACGGTTACGACACACGGCGGAGGTCCACTCCTGAATAGTAGGTTTAACTGATTTCAGTCTATTATTCAGTTTTTTATTCCACTGATACTGAAATACTCGTCGTACAGAAAGTTTTATAAACGAATACTCTGGTTCGTCACACATCCAAAGACCCAACATATCCGCACCTATTTGAAGTTTCTATCTAATTACACGTCTCACGGTAATTTCGGTGACTATTCAATGGTTTCTTTGATATACTTGAGCTGCATCCCTTGCACTTTTTGAATCTGCTAATATAGTGAAGCTATTATTTGGAACTTGTGTTATCATGTCGACCAAGGCATGGAGTTCCTCCGAAAAGAAAAACAAAGCCTCCGGCAATAGTCCCTTAGCAAGCACTCGTTCGCCAGAAACTGCAGCACAAGCAACTGCCATGTCAGTTTTCCAACCATCCGTATATATCTCGTACCTGTCTGCGTGCTGTTCCAAGGCATGGGCTAGGAAAAGACGCTTCAGGGCCGCAATTGGGTGTAGATCTTTCTTTGGGAACTTGCACTCTCAGCTGGTCATTGGAAAACTTCTAAAAGCTCCAGTACACAATCTGATTGCCGCGTTATGTACCCCATTCAAAATTCAATGCAGAAAATGCATTGAGGATGCAGTATTTTGGTAGGCAACGCTATCAAAATCTAACTTAGATCTGATTAGAGCTCCGTAGAGTTGATGTTGAGTTTGGCGGCAATTAAACGCGACAGGACCAATCTAGTCCTGGAGCACATCCTCGAACGTTAGCAACCTCACGTCACTCAATCACTAGGTCTGTTACATACTTCGAGATGCTCTAGTAGCTCATGTGAAGTGATTTGCCTCACACTACAAATACAACACGAAATAAAAATCGCACATATTCGAAAGTTTTGCGTGTTCTACGCTTTTTGCCCCGAGGTTTAACCACCACTCACGTCTGACATTACGACAGAAAGGAGTAGCTAGTGACCTCGAGAATTTGAATGTTTCTCTTCTTATACAAAATTATTCTTTTGCAGTAAGAGAAACAAACCGAGAGTAATAATATGTATTATTAGATTATTAGTTAGTTTCAAGCTCCCAAGCCACATGAGATGTAATCTCAAGAGAGTGAAAAGAAAAGACCATTTCGTGTGGACTTCAGAACACGGGGAATCAATGCACAGGTGTGTTCCCATACAAGATTCCCTGCGCATAGAATTAGTAATAGTAGTAGTAAGAATAGCAGTGCTTTAATAACTCTGACTATCTTGCACCAAAAGAGTTGGGATCATTTAGTATGGGCTTAGGAGAACGAGGGAACCTCCTTAAAACAGGGAAGAAAAAAAGATGAAGGATATTATCCTTCGTATTTTCTTCCTCTTCTTTTTTAACTCGCTGTTTCTATGCACACAGGATTTTGTGTGGGAACAAACCTTGTGCATAGATTAAAGATAAAGGATAATTATCCTTTATATTTTCTTCTTCTGAATCATTTTTCAGTTAAGAAGGCATGAAAATGGAAAACAAAATGTGGGCCCAGAAGATAGAAGTCTAAAGGGCTTAGCTAGAGCTGAGGTAACCTTCTCCCTTGGGACGCCATTCCCTAAAGCATACGATAGACAAACCTAACCGTATTATTTGTGGTCTATTCTATGCCCTCTGAGGAGATCTTAACACACAGTATACAGGGTGTTAGGGAAAAAGCGGTTTCAAAATTTCACACATACGAGTAAGTTGTAAACGAAACACTTGCCTCTATGAAACTTGGCAAAAAAGTGACTTTTGAGATATTAGCTGTTCAATATTTGAAAGGAAGAAATTTGAGAACAAAATTGCCCACAAATAACTAATTTATACATTTACTTTACAGAAGAAATTGTTCAAAGGTTCCACCGCTCACATCGATGTAGATCGATTTTTAGAAATACGTGATAAGCCTTAATAATTCAACACCTGTAGAAGCAGAGGAAAGTCTCGAGGCATGAATTGCAAGGGCTTCTGGCGATATTTCTGAAATACCAGAAATAAATATTCACAATATCCGGCAGTCCCTAAAGTCGATACCAAAAGTGCATCGATGTGGGAGGTGGAAACTTTGAACAATATCTGTGAAGTAAGCGTAAAAATTAATATTTTGTGGACAATTTTATTCTCAAATTTCCCTCTTTCAAACAAACAGCTAATATGTCAAAAGGCAATGTTTTTCGCAAAGCTCCCACATTACACACCTGTAATGCACAACACAACCACCCACGCTGAACACAAGAGGACTGCCGGTGACAATGCGACAATCCGCGCAAGCCCTCAAAAGCAAACCAAAGTAATTCTGACCTTCAGTGGGCCTGTCGACGGTGTACCAGAGTTTGAACCTGTCGCTGTGCAAAGCAGCGAGCTTGTCCAACTCGTCCCTGAGCAGAATATCAGCTTCTGTCTGGTTGGCGAAGAGCAGAGCGAGCTGAGTTTTGTCTTCCTCCGAACGCAGCACCTCTCGTATCAGCTGCAGCATTGGAGTGATGCCCGTGCCACCTGTAAAGCGCGTGTGTGTAGCATGAATACACGCTATTTACACAAAGAAAATCTAAGTGAACGAAGTAAAATATATTTTCTGATATACTCACACTGTTAACACAAGTACATTAAGTCAAGGATACCTGCATAGATGAAGAGGTCATGCATAGCTTCTTTGACATTAAGTTTATTTCAATCGTTGACGGCGTTTTAACTGACAACGGTGAAGCTTAATTGCAAAAATATTCTGATCTTTAATAAAGAACGGTTATTTAAGAGCTAATCAATAAAAAATACATCAGAAAATTCGAGATCGATTTTTAAGCACCTAAAAACTTAGCACATGATAAAATATTTATTAACTCAATATCTCACCACTCAAAACCCTAGTATGTTTCCCTTTGAGTTTAAAAAGAATAATGGATTAAATTTTCTACATGACAAAGTTACAAGTTTTAAAATGCCAGTCTTACAAAAATGTTTTTCCAGTTAGAGTCGAAACTATACATTAGCTTCTATTGCAGAGTTCAAATTAAAGAATTCATTTACCTACGCACCACAATCAATTAAAGTTCGTACGATCCATCACTAATATAGCAAATAACATATTCATCTCCCACTCGCAGTTTCTTTTCATTTTCGTCGTTCACATATATTCAAGATTTTTTGTTGATATAGTTTGAATTTTTTTTAAATCCACCTTCTTCTGGCATTAGATACTTATCGACTTGACGATTTATTTATTTATTTTCCATTCTAACGATACTCTAATTCTCCGCATGCGATCTCCCTAGAACAAAATTTCACATCGTATCACAATGGGTCCACTCACGGCACACTGTGCATTTAGGCATCTCAGCATGCCATTGAAATTATGATCGGTATTTTCCTTGATTTTCCAGTACATTCTAGCACAAGACAGGATTACTCTTGCAGTCGTAGAACTCGAATCATTCAAAGTGATATATTTTATATTTCAGATTCGGCGCATACAATTTAAATGAAAGTTTCTGAATCTCAAGATTCACAGCTAAACAATCCTTGTCTAAAGAGCAGAGTACTGGTGTTTTAAAATCAGGAATAGGTTGTATTTTCACTGGTTTGTCATAATAGATTTGTGTACCCTAATTATTTTATCAGTTCTTTCCCAATTTTTAGAGAAGAACTGGGGCTTTGCGGAGGTAGTATTGGTTGAATTTTACACCTCAATCTGAAGGTCGAACCGTTCGGTTGATTTCGTGTGTCTACCTTTCCTATGAAAATCTTCCTTCCTTGAATTTAAAGGAGAATGATTTGTGCCCATATAATTGGTATGTCATTGGAGCAAGTGCACAGCCAGTTTTCATAACAGAATCAAAAATGCTCTATGTTCTTTCCAGAAGAAATCAGCTAAGTATTGTAAAGAACTCCCCTAAAAAATAAGGGATAGCCCAATCCGACCTGAGATCATGTTGACTTTCTTGGCGGCGATGACGTTGGGAGGGCTTTTCTTGTCAGGTTTGATGGCGAACTCGCCCTTGCCCAAGTACTCCAGCAGGCCTGGCACAGGACGAATTATCATCTCAGTGTCTTCATTGCATCCAGCTTATCAAAACTCATAAAATACGATTACGTACGCTGCAGTACATCTTTTTATGTATTTTGACGTATATAAGTAGAAATTGGAAAATATCGAATATTTTAAATAATGCTAGATACGGCACGACATATTGGGCAGTATGACAAATAAAAAATTTCAAAAACTGACGGCTCATCCCTAACCGCTATCAATTCCCCGATGCTCATGATGGGACAGCGTCTCAACACTAAAAAATCCGGGCAGCAACTACCAGTAGAGGCGAAAGCTTAAACCTTACAATGACAGAATTGTAATTGATACTTCAGCACAACCCTAAAACAGCTGGCAGAACGCGCCAATTGTTAGTGTCAACAGAATGAACGTAGGAGAAGTATGGAAGATGGAGGAGGACTGCAGGACACAACGCTCAAACACGGAGAAACCGAACACAAAAAGCAGGACAACTATCTTACCCATGAAAAATTAACACTTACTGATTCTCAAGTATTCACTACTGACACTTTGCCAATGAAAAACGTTCTTGTATTAAATATATGAAAATATGCTAATTTGACAGAACGTCACACATAAAGAGACACCTGAACCTAAAAGTATATGTACATGCTATAGAAATGACACAATCAGCCATGACATTGTCATCCACACGACTTGAAAATATGAGCATTTTATGAGCCAATAATTGTATTATCTAATTGAAAAAAATCATTCAAATTCAAACTAAACGTAACCAAATTATCAAGGAATTAATACGTCAAAATTACTGAGGAAACACAAGATACAAAACATGGAATTACTGAAGTGAAAGCATTAAGATAATGAATTTACTAATGAAACGTAAAAAATAAGACTATCAAAAATTAAAACACGTGATACGAGACAAAGAAACTTAGGAAACAAACTAATAAACATGCGCCCCTGCATGGTTCAAAATTGAATATAGATCTCCGGTGTTCTTTGTCTGGTTCAGCGTACGGCTCAGGACATCTTTTGAGAACTGTTATTCAACATACGCTATCTATAAAAAGGAAATTATAATTTCTGTTTAGATGAATTTTCAAAAGGTGATACGTTTTAAAACAGAAAAAGAACGTAGCACACCAAACACAGGGAAACTCCGGGTAGAGGCCAGCCCAGCGACAGGAGATATCAGGTACTGCACTAACCCGAGGGTCCCCTCACATCGATGGTGTCTCCGACCTCCATGTTCTCCATATACTGGCTCAGCTTGCCGCCGTCGGGGAACTTCGGATGCACATTCTTGAAATAGACCTGTTGCGAAAAAAACTTTACCCCTAAGGAATTCGGGAATAAGTTATGAAATACAAATTTTCCGCAATAATATGCTTTGAGAACATGAAACATGCAAAAATCATAAGGGTTATATCCTTATTTTTTTCTTAAAACCATGTTTAAATGTATTTCTAACTTAATCTTTTTTGAACTGGAATCAATTTTTGGAGTATTTAATTACCTTCAAACGTAATTTTAGTTGGACAAGCACGAAATCATAATTTTTCTTTGTACAAACTGTTTAAGACATCAGGGAAAGTTTCAGAATTTGTACTTTACCCAGCAAATTTAGTTTCTAAAACTTTTCTTTCAATCTATAGTGCGATATTTTTGCATACCAAATACTTCGTTGAACGCGAAAACCTCAAGTTACACTACAAACAAACATATGAGGCCACACATTTGGGTTATGTTCGTATTTATAAAGAAGGAACTTTGACAGAAAAAAATTGAAATCGCGTTTCACCATTTGAACTAGAAGTCTATGTTCAAAGGATTGCACCTCCGAGCACTACAGGGCTATACAAAATTCCTATAACAAATACTTTTTATTTTATGTACACAAAAAATCAATTTAATAACATGGAATTCATTTCAGTAAGTTCACAATAGTCCTAAGATAACATGCGTCAAGTTTAATTCAATAAATCCTTTTCTCATCTTCACTAGCTACTTTAACCTCTTTAGAGTGGCCTCCACTAGTGGAGGCAGAACCTTTAGGTCACCCTGCCTATTTCTTCTCGTGGAATGTTACCCTAATACCGCTGTTGAACTGAACTAGCACCCTGTAATCGCAGGCCATTTAAAAAGGGCTGCAGCGTAAACATTTTTGCCGGGCTAAGGGGTGTGAGACACTTATTGCATGGTCCTTGACGATATTTCGATACGATTTTCCTTGGATTCTCGAGACGAGATCTAAACTGCATCACACCAAATCCAACAAATTTTAGCCCCGTGACTACCTAAGCAACTTTTACGATCAAGGACTCGAGTTCTCCCTCGTGTAGTGTATGTCTTCGGCTCGGCCAGACAAGACCGTAAAGAACGCATTGAAAATCTGCTGTTTGTCATTCTTCGACGGCTCAGTTATGACTTGCACGGGGAGCACAACCTCACATTTCAATAGAATATCCGTAAGCAACCCGTTATTAAACTCTGTATTTATGATCATATCTTAGTACGTAACCATTGTCAAATAGTGAGGTAGAAATAAGCAATTTTTTTGTAAGTGGGTCATTCCGAGTAAAAACGTCATGTCGTAACCATAATTTTAAGGCAACTCTTTGATGGGCATTCTGACTAGCGTCTCTTAATGCACCAACCATCCTTTATTCAAGATTTATGAGAAGAGGTAAACAGTCTGGGGTGGCTCCGTTAAAGGTGACGTAACCGAGTATGGGCACCCCAATCGAACGACTCATTCGCTCGCTCACGCCTATCACCGGCACCGTATTTATACGTCATTGCACTACACTCTGACTCTTTGTTTCAGATTTCTGGGACTTGGTAATTCGACAAGACCTGTCACCAATGGGAAATGTCACGGTATCCTTTGCCGCATTTTAACAGTATCGCTAGGGTGATTCATTATTCAGTCAAAGACTGCACTGGATTCATGAAATGGAGTTATAATTATACTCCTGCCGACACCGAAATCCTGTCCTTGGGATACAAAAATTCGAGTCCTGGAAAACGAACATCAACCTATTGCTACGATGATTGATGTCATAACCTGCCTTATATTGTGTCCATCTGGATTAACTCTCCCATGTACGTGGATTGTGTCTGCAATTGGTAGGATTAATATGTATGTGTTTTACAGTTAGGAAACCTCCGTCGATTCAACATCATTTGACTTTCACCCATTAGATAAGAAATTTCATCTAAAAAGACTTGTCGAGGTCTGAGTATTAATCAAGAAACTCGTCGTAACTTAGGTCAATTGAAAGTGAAGAGAGCTCGGCGCAAAAGAATCCTTTGAATGGATGTGTCATGGAATGAGACTTTTGATAATACGGGCACTTACATGTTCAATTGAGACTGAAGTCTCTCGTGGCAGTTACCCGAAAAGTAACTTATGAAAGTTTCTGCATAATGCGGAAACGAGTTTGATTATTCGAATGGGGAAATATGTCGCTACGCCCACGACTACTTTATTTTACCGAGAAAATCTCCGAACCGAGATTGCAACTTATGAGCCTCACATTTTCAACTAAAAAAATTTAAAATTTAAATACACTCATAATTCAACAATTTCGAACTGAAATTATTTTTTTTCAAGTACTCCAATAATTTCACGTGTGAATCGAATGGAAGCAAAAGTTCACCTTAATGACGAGGTCCATGTAGCCCTCAGTGCGGTCAGACGTGACTGGCGTGTAGGGCCTCACCACGAGCTGGCCGTCAATGCGGGCCGACAGGTAGATGTGCTGACCCACAGGCAGACCTGCACACAGTGTTTGAAGCATTCATTTACCCAAAGTAATTTACATTTGACACAATAGGGCAATCGCACACGAAATGACATAACGAGCTAGCTTTTAATGGAAAGACGATATTTATGGACCCATGTAAGCTAACAGGCTTCTAGGGCAATTATAAAGAGAAAGACGAGGGATTTTGGTTCAGGTAGATGGTCGCACAAAACAAAACAGAAGAAAAACTTCTACCGTAATATTAGGCTTATGAATACGGGAAACGCATGAACCTTCATGGAATAATAAAGGCGATTGAGAAGAGATATCTTAAAAATATTTCAATTCGGACATTTCGATCTCTAAGCTCATTTTTAACATAGAATCTCAAATGAACATTAGAAAATATTTGATAATATGGACTCGGAACACAAAGGATGAAACTCAAAAATGAACAAAGAAATTACAACAAAAATAATACGATGGGGATTAAAACTTGGACAGAGCTTAGCGAGCGGTTGACTATTTTTAGAGGGTATGCACTCTGCATTTCACTCAGGGATGGCTTCAACTTGTAAATGTACATAGACTCGAGGATATGAAGATAAAATCCAGAACATGTATCTAATATTTTAAATTTATCAATGCTAATGAGTTGAAAACAAGAGAATTGTTCCTGTAAAATTAGCCATGCCTATTAATACAAAGATGAATAGAAACATCAGCTGTGATGTATTATGACATCAGTGGTGCTGTATCACATCAGGTTCAAAAAGTGATAACGAAAGTTTAAAATGGAGTAAAAAATTCAAATTTGCCTTCATCAGCGGAGATACAAACAATGGTGAAATTTACTTATCTTTGTACTGAGTTGCTAATTCCCATTTTATTTTGAATAAACAGTTCACCCAAAAACGGTTTGTCAATCCAACACTACCTTGAGTTTAAAATTTTCCATTGCAATGGTATTTTTTGTGAAAAAAATGACGGTTTTGTTCATAAGAGCTTAGGTGGGTCACATCACCGGAAATGTGTTAACATGGGAAAATTCAGCCTAGCTACAGGAGAAGTCATCAACACAAGAGGGATGAAGCGATACCCACCAAGTACGTGTTCAGGCGAGGGCAGAGCAAAGGTGAAGCACCTGGTGTCATGAGATATCTCCTCCCTGTTGATGAGCTTCAGAGGATACTTCACTGCAGGGTCCTGCAGCGTCTTCAGCTTCTTCTTGCCGCCGCTGCCGCTGTACGAGAAATACAGCTTGGCTACGATTGCTGTGCCGACTACTACACCAATGCCCACCAGCACAGGCACAGTCTGTGGGATACAGAAAATTATGACATGCTGCACCAGCATAAATAATCCTTTTCTTACCATTTGAATAAAACTTTTCAAAAAAATTTGAAATTAACCATTGAAGCATATGCTCCTGTTTTAAAATCCCAATAGGATAATTTCTTTCTAAACATTTATAGGCCTAGTCTAGTGCCCAATTCTTTGGAATTTATCACATTCCTCTGATGACTCATTATATGTACCATCATGCATCACTACTCAGGATGAAAAGTTCACATAGTATGCTGGGGGCTGAAGTGCCCAAATAATAGAATTGCTCAAACCTAAAATTTGGGCAACACAATTCAACATTTTACTCCATATTTGGCTTAGTGAACATTGAAATTATTTAGCTAATACTCAGAAAGTTCTACAAAAATTTTTTGTTCATTTTTTTGCTTATGAGGTAGGTCCTTTTCTCTGATTGGTGATAAAAATCTAAAAGATTGAAGATCAGAGATTTTCGACTTTATATGTAGATAGGAGTTCACTGTTTACCCTACTATTAAAAATTATGTACCTCTTACAAAAAATGGCAGCCATTTCTGAAAGACACAGTAACTCAAAACACTTGGCAGGGATAACTTGGGACAGTTAATAACTCATGTTTAATAAAGATTTCTGTTTATAGTGTGAACTTATTGGTCTATAAAACCACTAAAATGTTTATTGTTCAAGATTATTAGTATTTAGTAGCACTTGCACAACATGCTGGGCCTTTTGGTCAGAAGTGATCAAACATTAGATGAATTTTGCCATTATTTGTCTCTTTAGCAAATCTTTGGCACTGAGCTCTACAAAAAACAGACTAGTCCAGCAAGTTCACCAATGGTACACTTTATATCCTTGTAAACATGTACATGAAATTTTTTCTACACTTCAAGTAGTTTTGAATGAATACAACCGGTCTGACCATTGAATGTTTTCGATCCAGATATCTTCCAGTTTGAATCAAGAAGTGGCTGCATTTGAATTGATATGTTGTTGCATTTGAATTCCAATTTTGACCCACACACTTTCTACATGAGCTGTAGACAATATATCAACCTTATTTGATGCACTTCTACTGAGCAGAAAACAAAGCTTTAATACCACACGTGTTATTAAATATTAGCAATTTAATAAAAATGTAGAAATTAAAAAAAATTCTATAATAAAAATAATTTTGAAGCATGTTTTAAAAATTTCGTGTCAGATTGCCTCAAATGCTGTGGCTAGATGGGACATTATTTTTTATATTACGAAATGCAGTTATCTAGAATAATTTTCTTTATTTTATTTAATAGTAAAAAAACTTCAAAATGACTAAACATGACTCAAAAAAGGCAAACAGCAAAATGTTAACAAAAAACTTAAAATCATCCCAAGAAGATCAGCACCGCAAAACATGCATTTGAAAAATCAATTGAGTATCAAAGGGGTTGACTAATACAAGTATAAAAAACTTCAGCAGTCTTAGAATTAAACACATGTACAAAATGAATGAAGCAAATTCGAAAAGCTCATAATTAGAAGCTACTGCTCCTCTGGGGATGCCAGTCCCCATTGCATCTAATTGATAAACTTAACCCTACTGCTTATCCTATACCTCCTGCAGTGGTATAACTCACAATGTTATTAAAATAAGTAGATAAAACATGCAGACACACAAACATAAGTCCAACTTTACAGCAACACACATAAGCAACTTTAATTAACCAAGAAATGTTCAATTGAGAAATGTTCAGAATCTCATACAAATTTATAGTATGACCCATGAATAAGCATTTATTTGAAAATGAGGGCAATTAAAAATTCTAGAAATTAAAGCATGACTTTCTCTCAACCAATAATGGATCGCAATTATTAGCTACACAATAAGTTATGCTCACACAAATAATAGCAATTCACAGCAATGAAATGGAACTTTTATAGTCATTATAAGTAATAGCTATAGATATTTTTAATTGCTGATACAAAACTTTATTGATACCAGCAAATCTATAAAAAAATAGCCTGTGTGTTCTTTAGAAAGACCTCTAGAAGGCAAGTACCTCATTCGAATTTGAGACTGTACTTTAAAAAACAATGAAAAATATTGAGAAACAAGTTGGGAAAAATTACAATGCCTTTAATAAAGACCTGCAATTATAGACTTCTGAAGCATAATAATTTGAAACTCTCTCAAAACTCATTGTTCTGATCAAACCCTCAAAATTATTAAAACATAAAAGCTCACAAATAAACCATACTGATGTCAGAGAAAACAAACATTAGAGATTTAAAATAAACTCGATTCTTATTTCGGTCAAACACCACAGGTAGATATTTACACTCTTCCCTGCAAGTTTTTGATGAACATGAGCCATATTCAGGGGATTTTTATAATTTTTTCCAGATGTATGAAGCATATACAAGGACATGCTTCAAACCAGGAGAGGTCAACAAAGGCCACATGAACTCATTTTGCAATATCATTATTCAAAATGTGATAAGTTAACAAGTTTGTGCTCAAAATCGAGGAAATTGGGTCAAAAAAAGTTAAGTGATCCTAATTGGAAAAGAGATTACCCAAGACAATAGATATTAATTAAGGCACAATAGATGTTAGCAAGACAATATACATTGAAGAAGTTTGCCTAAATAGGAAGTTGAAAACAAAATGTATTAATGAGGTTATATACAATAAGTATAACTTATAAATAGAAAGTTTCGATTAGGAATTAGAAACAAAAGTTTGAAAAATAAACCATTTACCTGCCATGCAGTTTCATCTGAATGAACCATTCTGTTTGTATATGTGAGATCACATCAACATTAAATCCACCTCCTGTTGAATGTTGAGATGACCTCAAACAGAAAATCTACAGTAAAATTTCTGAAATTCAGGCATCACAAAATTGTGAGAAGTGAAAAACAATTCTTGCAAATGTGAAAAACAATTATTTCAAGTTTTAAAATAAACTGGTCAGACCTGCTGCAAATAATATAATTCATACAAATTTTCAAATTATATATTCTGTGGATAGTTTCTTACATGTGCATATATCACGTATGATGAATTCAAAGAAATAGATGTACAAGGATCTGCATTCAACTTGAGCATATTTTATTCTTAAAACTATTCATCAGTGTCTCATGAAGGGAGTTTTTAAGTTGCTGAATAATTCTTATAATATTGTACATGTACCAGAGTAGAAGTACTATTAAAATAAATCCTAAGCCATTCAAACATCTTTGCACACTATTCATTCCTTTTACCTCAAATTAAAATTAGGCCTGCACATACCCAGCATTTTAAATACAGCATTATAGTAAAAGATACAAATCATCCCTTTTAAAATAATAAAAATGGATTAGTAGAATTTTACATCAGGCCAAACCAAACACAACAGAATAAAAATCTGTGAGAAGCAGCTCACTAATAACAAAGCTTCACCTAACTAAATAAGCAGAAAAATAAATTTTGAAGCACCACACTCATTATCCAGCAGCATACAATTTTTGAATCAGCTCTAATTAAGGCTCACCCATGTTTTCAAAAGGCCCAGCAATGTCAGTAAATGTTAACCAAATACACAAGCAAATTCATGAATGTGTATTGCAAGTTTTTCCAACATTTTTACAGTAATTTTTGTTTACCCAAATGCACCAGGTTCTCCCAGGCAAATTAATGGGGATAACCAGCCAGGAACTGAAGACATTCCTGAAATACCACTCATTAAGAGCTTCAATGCATCCAAATGAACTTGAGTGCTTCGACTAGACTAGAATCTTTTGAAACATTTTCATAAAGTTAGTACAAATATTTTAATCTGGGATCTATCAATTGCATTGATGAATCAATCACATGTCATTTAACAATATGTAATTAAATAAGCTACAACACAACTCCAATGTAAAGTGAATATTCTACTTAGAACAAAATGGTAACACCAAACTTGCTAATTTTTAATGATTAGTGCCAGGCTAAAATGAATGTGATAAGTTTAAACTACTTCTCAGGCAGAGATACAATCAAAATTTGAGTACTCAGAACAAGCAAGACAGGGACAAGTATCCCACTATATCACTTGGCTACAAGTCCTTACTGGTGGATGCCTTCACAAAAAATGTGTTAAACCAAATGAATAAAAAGGTTATTAAAGATAGTATTGAATCAGTTCTAGTAGTAAGAAGAACCTTAACATTTGATATTAATTACAAAGAAATGAGCAAATTATTGCCCTAAGACAGAATATACAAGAGAAAGGGTCACAACACGCAGTTTGACCTACCCTGCTGAAAACGTCACTCATGTTCAGAAGAAGTAGAGGCTACTATGCCGTCTGAAAAAACTTTAAGCCCAAATAACACTGAAGCTGAAATTTAAAGCCTGAAATATTTTGAAGCAAAAATTTCTATTAATGGCTTGAGATGAGGACATTGACAAAGGTTTGAACTTTTTTCTTTCAAATGGAAAACCAACTAAATTTTGCACAAAGGTATTCCATGAAGCTCCAACATTTTCCAAAATGAAATCATCCCACATTGTTAGCACTGGTGAAATTATAAAAAACTAATGAAAACAAACAGAAATGAACATTGAAACTGTTTCTTTGGTGACAGGTAATTGACTATTGAAAATAACTCTGATTTACCTCATAAACACAAAGCACTAATAATTCAATACAAAAAATTTGCACATTTGCCTAGTTACTTAGCAGATGGTCTCAATCTGTTATGCTTAGGGTACAAGAACTGACTCAGCGGTAGTTGAGGTAACAAACAAAAGTAAGTATTGGGTGCATTTTCTCTTGTGACCACCAAGGTACATACCAATAAGGCTACACTGCCTAGATGGAAAAGATTAGATTAGATTAATCGCCAGTTCAAAGCTTTACATCCAAATAAAACGCAACTCAAAGAGTAAAA
>VOMN01053481.1:0-36425 GCA_014899125.1 Orchestia grillus | reverse complement strand
GTCCGACGGCCATCGACGTCACTGGTCTATGCCACGTCCCTGCTCTGCCCTGCGTCCATGATCGTCCCTCTACGTTCCACTTCGCCGGCGATAAGCCTTCGATTCGCCGGTGGCCATCCTTTAATTTTGGATTAAACAAATTCTCGGACGCGCATAGCCATGATTCGTCTCTGAATCACTCCTAAATTTATATATATATATATACATATAGCTATATATCAAGACAAATTTTGGCAGTTCAGCATAGCCATTACAGCGTCAAGGAGAATCCTCTGGTTGACATGAATAAGGTGTGCTTCTTCCTCCTCTTCACATCAAACTTGGTTTGATGAAGNCCTCGGAGCAGTGAGTGATGAACATGGTGAAAGATTTCACCAAGATATTTCAAAGATGGAGAGTAACTACCAAGGCAAATGGAACCCCAGCATGATGGGAGATTTTTGCTGGTTGTTCTTGCTTGACATTCCGGAGGCAAATTACACGAGGTCATCAAAAAAAAACTCAATTTTAATTGTATTATATCATATAAATTGTATTCAAGTATATCTTCATCCAATATTGTTGTTTATTTATCCTGCTTTGTATACTGAATATACGCTCGAAAACGTACTGGCGAAATTCGTCCCGTTATTGACTNTTATCTAAAACAAACCTTTGTAAATGGTGAAAAAAACATTTTTTATATACTGAAAATAGACTATTAAAATGCTAGAAAACTAGAGGTGATAGAGAAAAAATGTTTATAAATTTGAATTCAGCGCACTCAAATTAGTAAAGAAAGCCTATTCAAAACCTTGCCTCAAACAAAACATTTTTTTTGGAAACCAGTGAATTCAAAGTAGGGTTGAATCATGAAAAGAATATTACTGTTCCACCTTTAATAGCCCTTACTTGANGTAAACCAGTGTTATTTAATATACCCTAAATAGAAACTGACAGCTGCATAAATAGTAGCTGGAAACTTGACGGCATAATATTAGAAAATCGACGGCTTTAAATTTTTCAATCACGAATATAAACGTCATTACTTATAAATAAAAAATAACACCTACTTGATTATTGATTGCCAAGAAATAAAATTAAAACACTAACATACATCAATTCTATACAAGTAATCAAGGAGCAGTGTCGTTTGTTTACATTCTACACGGGTACAATTGCATGCGGCCGAAATCACAGTCTGGGCACGATTCAAAAGAGTTTGTGTTTTTGTTTGCGTTCCGGTATGTCCGTGATTGACGCAGAGTTTGATAGTGTAGACGCGGCTTTGGGGAGTACTGTCGCAACCTGACTCGGAGAAAGAAGTCTCTCAGTTCCCTAGCGGGTAGACCTGCTGCTGCAGTTTGGCTCTGGCCTTAGCGAACTAACTACGGCGTGGGCAGCATTAGCGGTTCTCAGCCAGGTAGCCATCGCAACTCGACGACGGTTGCTCGAGCCTTAGCAGACTCACTACGGCGCTGACTGCCTACCCGCCTTTAATTAAGGTAGTAGTCGCAGTGTGGCTCGAACGGGGGAGCATTTCCGAGCCGACAGTCGTCTGGGGCAAAGACCATCGGGCACCAACTCCATTTTTGGGCAAGGTAAACCTGCCAGAGGCTCAGGCCGCTAACGTGCGACCAAAATGCACGTCACCACGTTTTCTTATCCTTCACATCTGTCGAGCCCCCAACACAGTGTTTGGCCAAAAACTTCTATACAGCGTTAAGCCCAACATCTCCACGCAGTGTTAGGCCTAACACCTCCACGCAGCACAAGGCCTAACGTTCAGCTACCTCTTCGCCCAACCGAAAGTATCAGTTAAGGGAAGTCATGTTCAGCTCCAAAGCGCTGGCGCTGATAGTAACGATGCAGACCTTGATGGCTTTTGAACATAACTTACGAAACACATATTGCAAAAAGTTTTCTGTGCCTGTTTTTCCTCTTCTAAATAAAAAAAAGTTAAATAATTCACTGGCAAGCACTTCGCCTAACAGGAACATTTCTAAATTAATGATAATCAAACGATCATGTTTTTTACATTTTAAATTTATGTCACGATTTCCTTTTTTCATTTTATATCAAATACATAACAATCAAAAGCTCAGTTACACAGCTAAATAAAACAACTTCTATTCAACGACATGTGGAGCGTTAGAGAACATGAGCATTCGCACGGCTGTAGACTAAGATTTAAAAAAATTAACTTCCAAAAAAAAAGATGCTAACCCTACAAGAAAGACCACCTTGAGGAACGCTATTACTTCTGAGAAAATAGGTATATCATTCATGAATTTGAGAGTTAAAATAGAACACCGAGTAAAGTGATACCTAGAATAAATTAAATTAGCATTTCAGAGAGTGTGGAGATATCCATAGCATAACTATAACTCGTGAACAAAATCAGAAAGTTTGAATACTTACTCTCTATTGGCAAAATGTTGCTGTTCTTGTTTTTCCTTGTTTTAGGCAGCACTGCACTCTCCCCGAGCAGGTTTCAATACGGACTTCATGAAAAAATAATTTAAATAATTTTGAACTGTTTCTTAGAATTCAATTCGTTCTTTATCGCATTAGTCTTCCCAAAATTTGAGAAGTAGGTTTTCCAACTTTATCTCTAGGAAAAAAAATCATTGCCTCTTGTTATTGTGTGGGTGGGGCATAAACTTCCCAAAGTCTCCAAAAGTATCAAACGAAAATTGCGAGTGTCCCAGAGAAAACACCGACGCTGCAGGTTCAAGTTTTTTATGTGTTCCTACTGAAGGTACATTTGAGGCTCCCGCTGCAAAGTTACTGAACCCTAACGGATGACCTAACGTAGGAAAATAAAAACCACTCTGTTGATTTTTATTTTGTGCCCCACCGCTTTGCTGCGTGACGCTTGTCTTCTGTTCCTCCTCGCCAGAAGGGTGGTCCTTTTCTCGATATTGGTGTTGTGATTGATCTGGAGTGTGCGCGGGATCTCTGTCAGCGGGTTCTGCTTGACGTTGACCGTTGGATGTCTGTCGAGGATAAGCTCGTGGGTGCCCTCTGTTATGTGGTTGATAGTTATGGTGACGAGGCGCGCCATCTGAGTCCTCATTTTTTTCTCGGGGAGCTTCTCGATCAGCATATCTCGGTTTATCTATCACTTGTTGGCGGTTTTCATAGGATGGCTTAGAATCCTCATCTTCATTGGAATTATAACCTCGGTTGTTGTTTTCTGCAGGGTATCGTCGTTCGTCATAATACTGTTTTCTATCATCTTGAGCTTCATGTTCAGGTTGTGAATGCTCGTCACTATCGTCATGTTGATGCGGCGGGGGTCTTCTCTGGTATGGTGTTTCATGTGTTGATCTATCGTCTTCGTATTCATGCGACTTGGAATGTTTGGAATTCTTGTTGTACTTATCATCTTCTCTAATCCGATTTTCTCGTCGATTATCTTCCTGCTTTTCATATCTAGGATTTTCTCTTTCATAATAGCTATATTCTTTGTCTCGACTGCTCTCTGAGCCGCCATCATGCTGATCCTCTGAATGATAAGGGTTATCATCACGATAGGTTTCATTAGGAGCTTCATCAACTACCTCGTTTTCGTAGACAAGGGGCTTCTCATATTGTTTAGGTCGTCTTTGTCCATAGCCTCTTTTCGGTCCACGATGTGGTCGGGAATAGCGCTGAGTTGAGAGTTCGGGACGATCAGGTTTTGAATTTTGAGGTACGGCTATTTCAGGTTGACTGTATGAACCATGGTTTGCAGGAGGTGGTGGAGGAGGGTGTGAGTGTTGAGGGTGAGCAGCACTCTGAGAGTGACTTCTCAAAGCAGAATCTCTAGGGACCTGAGGAGTATAAAGAGGAATGCTGTGACTGCCATGAACATTTTCTTTATTGTACAGTGTGCCTGCAATAGGCTCCGGATGTTGTACTTTAAGCCGGCTTCTGTCGTTTTCATGGCTCTCACTTCGAATTGAATTAGGGTGTTGTCTTCTCGGAGGGCTCTTCTGAGGTCGTCCATTAGGTGGCACTATTCTGTGCCGCAGTTTAGCACGAGGATTTCTGCTATTATGTGGATTATACTGGGATTGAGGGTTTGCATTTGGTGCAAATAGAGGATTAGGATTAGGAGTGACATATTGTTGCTTGGCAGGGCCTTGGCGAGGAGGTGGTGCTCGATGAGGATATTTAGGGTTAGGACGGGGGGAATCATGGGGTTGGTTCAAAAAATGCTTATTCCTTGATTCTGGGTCATGAGGAGGAGAATGGTCAAGATTTTGAGGTTTACCATGCCTCTGTTTTCTAGGATGTAGATGAAAATGCTGCGGTTGGTGTTGATTTCGGTGAATAGTCTTTGATTGTGAATTTTTAAGGTGTCTGGGAGAGTTGATACGGTACTGTCTAGATTTGCGAGGGCTTGCGTCAACAGTAGATTCACCCGCTAGATTTTTGGAGTGTGAAGGAGATGAATGGGACCTCTTTTGAGTAGTGACGGGGGCACTGTAGGCTACACCTTGCCTGCTGACCTCATCGTGCGCAGGCACGCTGTGATGCACCGGTGCGTAGTGACTGTGGTGACCTTTATGGTCGTGCCCAGGATGGCCTTTGTGAGCATCACCTTTTTTATGGCTCTTTCCACTTTTATGTCCTCCCTTCGCTCCTTTCTTGTGCTTGTGAAGTTCTTCACCATGGTATCCATACTTGCCTTTGACATCGGAATAATCATCATGATACTTGCCACTGATACTGAAAGAATCTCCGCCCTTGTAGTCCCAAGTTTTTCCTCCCTGAAAATCAACGGACAAGTAATCACAGCAGAAATACTTCAGCATTAGTTATAAATCTATACCTCATATGGCATGGAACAGAATCCCCGAAAACAATATCTAGATAGTAATCTGACGCTAACTCTAGAGCAATCTTTAAATAATTTCTGAAGAACGTGTGCAGGTATTCTCTTGAATGAGCAAAATTGCAACTTTCACGAACTCGCAGTCATGGAAAGTTTTGAGAATTATCTGTAGTGATTTAAATTTTATCAGTTCGAGCAATCGAATGGTAAATTCGTAATATGATAGCACAGTGTTAGAAATTTCATATTATATTGGTTATCTAAAACGCCTTCAATGCCTCTTGCCTCGTCACTTTTACAGGAAGAAGTTGTTTCAAAATTTTCTAAAATAGATTACGACGAAAAATGAACAATATTTATTTGACTTTCATGGAATTTTATTTCTTATAGTCATCGAACAATATGTTATACATGTGTACAAGTGTGCATATTTTCCCCAAAATTTTACCAGTCTTCATCATACATTCCTTGAGTTTTTCATCATTCTTAACTCTTTTTATCTATGCAATTAAATTTTTCTAGGAGTCACCAGAGTTCTTGTATCCAGAAGGGAATACATTCTGCAATTTTGTTTATATCTGGAATGTTTCTATCAATTTCCAAGCTCATCAGAATTCTTAATCTGAATTTGAATCAATATGCTGTTTACTACATCTATATTCTACTCCGATAGCACATCCGTTTTGGGAGAATATATGTGTGAAATGCGGAACGGCAGAAATAACAAAGATACGAAGAGTAACGATAAAACAATTACAATGATGGAGAATAATGAGTGATGAACGTACCGCAAATTTCCCACCCTTGTGATGTTTGCCTTTGCCCTTCTTGTAGTAACCTTCCTCTTCCTCGTAAGAGCTCCCGTACTTGCCCGTCACCTTCTTGTGCTGGTCGTCGTGTTTGTGCCCGTGGGCGTCGTGGTCCTCCTTGTGTTTGAAGCCCTGGTGGGGAGGGAGGGTCACCAGGGATACCTTATATTATCTGGCATTGTCATATTTGTCTCCTTAATTGACATTTTTTGTACCTGGCCTCTGAGGAGGGGCAGCCGATTTTTTCACATTCAACACTGAACAAAAATAATGTCACCCATGTGCAAGCTTTTATGTTGTAAGCGAAATGCTATTTATGCTCGTACTAATGTTTGTCTATTAAATCAGAAAGGCAGTCCTGAACACAGAAATAAATTTTAGGGAAAATTTATGCATTCATCTCCTACGCATATCTACGTTACAGCAAATCAGCTGCATGAGGTACTCGAACGAGGAAAATGGTGTAAACAAATGGAATTTGGGAATCTATGTAGCAACACGCTGGAAGGCACGAAGGAAATTGAATAAGATGTAAGATAGATTGAACTGAAGGAAAACTGAAATAAATTCAAATACGAATATGTAAGTGAGCAAAATCATGATAAGTGAAAGATTAAAATACTACGATAATGGGGTCAAGGGAACTTTGAAATACGTGTACATATATATCAAATTTATATACCTCCATATTCAATAGTATAGCAATTTGTATCATGGTGTGAGTGACTTTTTTGGAAGTTTTAATAAAAATGGTATAATTTTTGCACAACTCATTCATCAGTTTTCCACAGTCGTAGAGTGTTTCTCGATGAAAAGAAAATTGAGTAGAGATGAGGACATGCCCGACTGCGAACGAGAGATGCTGACTTTATTCCACGATAGAAGAAAGAAGAGACGGGAAACGAGGTAGGTTTTCAGGTGCACGCTTAAATTCTTAGGGACCCACAACAGATTCTCACAAAAGGCGCTGCTGACCTGACTGCGCTGGGGAAGCCACTGAAGTACACGTTATGAAGAAGTTCGAAGCTAGAGAGGGATGGATTGAAAGGATCTCCGGAGTTTATTTAAGATGATATCGTAACAAGATGAGAAGGCAACAAATCAGAGGGATCGGTAGCGCTGCCACTGGTAAGACCTAATTCGTAGACGCGAATGCGGAAACTCCTTTGTAGCAAAAAACATGAAAATATAAATTTACTAACTCCTAAAAATTAAATTGTAGCAGATTTTTACAATACAACTGACTGAACGAACACAGGTGATTACGAAGCCAAGAATTAAGCAATGAAACTACTGTAAAATGACCCTAGCGATCTGCACTCACCTTGTCGTGGTGGCCTTTGTGGTACTTTCCTTTGTGACCGAATTTCTTCCCCTTGGCTCCTACGTCCCCTTTTTTATATCCTCCTTTGTGCTTTTCCTTGTGCTCAGATCCTTTGTAATCCTTGTCTCCATCTCCTTTGTGTTTCTGGGTGTGGGAAACATGAGAAAATAGGGGTCTTGCATTGGATTTAGCCATACTCAATGTAGCAGTTGATTAAATGTAACTTTTTATACGTACTTATATAGGGGAGATGCATATACGTTCGCATAGGACAGTTTTGTTGAATTGAGGTGGAAGTTCAACAGGAAGTGAAACAAACAATTTTAGTGCGACTTGATACCTCCGTTCTGCACAGCACGCTTACGGGGACTCCCACAGGGGCAACTGTTCATTGACTGGGTTATAAATTTTAAATGCTTATTAACATGTATTATTTTACGCTTCTTACTTCTAAACAAATTGTTAATCAATACTTATCGTTCGATTTATTTTTTAAATCATCACAAAGTGTGGTCAGAGAAAATCTTCAACTGAAATGAATAATACAGTGTTGCATAAACATACAATTCACCATTGGTTCTTTTTGGGTCGTGTGGCAACTTATTGAAAGAATATCACAAGGAAATAGAACAGAGTTCCAGTCAAATTGTTGTTAAATCTTCAATAATTTCCAGCGAGTCTTTTACGTTCAACCAAGAATATTGACACGTATGAAAATTTGTGCAAATTGCGCGGATGAGAAGCAGTCTGAGAAATTTGGCAAATTGCGAGGGGCAGACGAAAAGTTGCGATTAGGATGTCGCTTCGAATAGTTTCTTTCAGGAAGTTTTGTGAAGTTTGATGCTTCTCAATATCATACAATATTTTTTGAAGAGTTTATCACTAGTTCAGAGTTCATTCTAATAAAGTATCTTATTTCTCAGGAACCGTTGTAACGCTACTGTGTACCTTGACCGCCGGGTGTCCGCCACACCCTGACCGCCCGGTATCCGTTACAGGTCGGTGGACAAACTAACTCAAGAAAACATTGTCTCTGTGATACGAAGAGACGGTTTTGCACTTCTGAAGCTTCGTACTGTAGAGCATTTCATTTTGCAGCACTGAACACGCCACAAAACGCTGACATACGTCGAATGAGGATGGATTGCTGTGATAACTCAATTGAGTAATTTTTCACAGTATAATTTATGTCTGCTTCTTTTTATAATGCTGTTCTAACTCAATTGGTAAAATTTTACAGAGCACAATGCGTCAGCATTGCCTTTTATAGGTCAAATCGAATGCCCGGACTATTTTCTCACACTAAGAGACGGTGGTCGAGGTGTTACTGTTCCGAAAGAAAAAATAAGAAAAAAGTGAAACCTTGCCATGCAACAGTTTTTTGACCCCTCATTCAGAGAGAATCAAAAGACATGCGTCCTGCAGCTGATGTGGGAAGACCCCTTTGAAAGTTTCCGTCGTGAGACCCCACTGGAAGCGATGGTATACTCCCACAATGTCATTATCGATAGTACCTCCAACCACCTCACCTTCCACCCGGAACCATGGGCTCTCGAGGGCGCCCAACAAAGGTTGCCCAGCCAATCGGGGCCGCATCAATCACAATCATTCGCTACTATCCCCCACTTACTTCTATCTTTTGCACGTAGCGGCCACTTCACACACGGATTCTTACCGCTCAACGCCCCTATCATTCCATCTAACCAACCGAATCTGAGCCTACCTTTCGTCTATGTTGAAGTGACGCTTGACTCACTTATTCTCTTTGCCACCCAATGCTCATCCATTCTCACTATATGCCCAAACCATCCCAGCATCTTTTGATTAGCTCTACATGTCATCTCTCTGCCAATAACAAGGCCTGTTATTCTAGCTTACATTTTTATTCCTTAATTTATCCATTCAAATAAGCCCAAAGTGCCCCTCAAGTATCTCATATTCAACACGTTCAACCTTCTCCTGCCTTTCACTTTTATTTCCCACGTTTCCGTACCATGCTACACGGTTGGAATCATATTAATATAAATTTGAATTGTAGTGGAAACCGTAGCTAGTCAAAGTCATTATTTAAGTCTATTTGATGGTTCCATGAAGAATGTAAAGTAGTCAGAGGTTAATTAAAGCTTTAAATGGTCATTGAAAGTTTAATTATACAAAAATGACCGAATAGCTTGTAACAAGTTACTTTGATAACACTTATTATGTTTTACAGGCAACATTTACTTTATTCAACTTATAACAACGTCGCTAATTTCAAAACAAATAGATTCACTCGACTGGAAAAATCAGTAAAATTTTGGCCAGCCCTTTGATGTCTTCCTGAACTCCTGCAAGAAAATTCAAATAAGAATAATTAGCAGCCTGCTCGGTTTTTTAAGTCAACACAACTTTTGAGTTGTGTTGAGTTAGTCTATCTTGTCTATTGAGTCTAACGACCGAATAATTTTTTGCGACAACGCTGATGTAGCTTCGTACGTAAAACTATCTGCATCGTTTTGATTCGTCAGCGGATGGTTATTTAGGTCGATACAGGGTCAAATACCAATTGCTCCTCAGGAGCTTTGCGAAGCCGTGCTGGCATCACGGGCATAAGATGTGGCATAGCGATGTTTCAAGAGTCCTACGGGAAATTTTATTCTCAAATGTCTTGGGAATTATTTAATGGCTTGTAATTTTCATTCTGTACGAGCTGAGTTGAAAATGAAAAGTGCATTGTAGATGAGAAATTGGAGAGATAAATTCGACGAGTTGACCAAGTGCGATTGGTAACAAGCAAAACCAGTAAATTTTTCAGATAAATGATTTTAGAGTCATTCATTCAAATAAACGATTAATAAATATTTTATCTGGCTTATTTATGTCAACAGATTTATTTGAGATCCCAATAAATCTTAAAAACAACTGCAGCGTTAGAACGAAAAATTAGCGTTCATTAAATTTTTGAGTTAATTCCTTATCATGGTCCAACATGCCCGTACACATTTATAAATTTTGCTATCTTTGCTTAAAAAGAACTGTATAACATTCTACAGTAGAAACGACGACAGCTTGCCTTGAATATATATGCACTTATGGAGCAATTCTAGCAGATGTTTGAGTGCTTCCTTGATGAATCCTACATATTACCCTGAAGCTCTGCTGCCCGACCGTGTGATTGTGAGATTATCCGTTTGAGCTCAAATAATGTGAGACTCACCATGCTCAAATGCTCTATCATATTCCGTTTGTGTGAGTGAAACACATTTGCCAGGAAACAACACAATTTTCGCCATGTGAATTCTGTACATCTCAGGAAAGGAGGCTTAATCGGCAGGTGTCTTCTCAAGGCAGTATGCCGCTTACAGCGTGCAGCAACGAGACGCATGAATTTCGTATCTTGTTATTTAAAGATTTCTTCAGTTATGCAGCGTTTAATTATTGTATCAAGGAATTGAAAATATTCTTCTCCCATTGAAAAACGAGACAAAATGTTAACACGTAGTGAAGAATGAGAACCGTTCCGGTAGAATTGAGAAGCATTACGACGCAAGACGAAGTATTAGAATTCTCCGCCCGCGGTTACGACCTCCACATGTATTTTTGCTTCTATCATGAATTTTTTAAAATAGAGATGAACCTCAAGCCTTCTCCAGTATTCGTTGTATTTACGAGTAATTACGTATAACCAAAGTTACCAGAATACTTCTCGTAACCTGACGAGACACTTGACATCAATGCCTTCCCAAGTCTGAAGATGCAGGCTAGTTCTGCTGCATATCTTGTTTTGTCGTGTGTGAGGCACTGTGTGAATTAATACATTTCATAACTATCTGTTCGAAATAGTGGCCCATGGTTAATCTTCTTAATAGCATCATGTATTTATAAATTTATATCCGAACAAAGTCTTACGTTTAAAATTCAATATAACTCTGTGCAAGCAGCTGATTCTTCATCTATAAAGTGGCGCGAACAACAGAGCGACTCAGTTGTGCACCTACTTTGCCGCCTTTGACGCCTTGTTAACATTGTTCCTTTCATCGTTTGAAGACCTGGGAAAATTGCTCTGCAAATGAGGATCGAGCCTCGTTTTGTTCGAGTGAAGCTGCTTGTACAACATTAGTGTTTGGCAAAAAAAAATTGATTAACTTTTCAATAAGAAATGCAAGAAAAAATACGAGTATCCCAAAGACAATCTGAACAGTGTTGAACAATTTGCTTTCATTCAGCAAAATACGTTTCAGCAGTTTCCAACCCAAAAAATCTCAGGTTAGTGTTAGTTTTTCTTTTAATTAAACTTACGTCCATTTTGTTTGTGAAATTCTAATTCTTCTGATGTGAAAAATTGCTCGTATTTCTTGTTTTCCATACAAGCCCTCCATAACTACCTAGTCTGTTTTACTAGCCCTTTGTAACCGTATGGCTTGTTCCACTAGTCCTCTGCAATAAAACTGATAAATTTTAGCTGCGTTAGGTCTACTAATGAAGAAGAGCAGCCAGACTGTGAGCCTTGTAAGGCGTCTCACCGAATGATGTCCCTCAGCGTAGTCACCGAAGGAATGCTTCTCGTGATGGTCGTTCTTGTGGTAGCCTTTCTTGCCTTTGTGGTCGTGGCCTTTGATGTAGCCGCTCTTGTAAGTCTTCTTGCCACCCTTTTTACCCTTGTGGGCATCCGATCGGTGACTTTTGTGATACCCTGAAATGGGGCGATCAATTACAATGTAATAGGAGTTGATAAGTGTACGTAACGTCATTTTGTTTAAACTGGGATAGCGATTTCGTAGTGCGATGGAACAAGAACCCACTTTTCTAGATAATTTCCAATTAATTCTATCGCATCAAAATATTCAGGTTTTGCTTGGTTGTTCAAGATTTCCAGTGCATTTCAGATAGCGTTGATGCTCAAGTACAAGACACTATCTATGTATGAGTTTTAGCTCTGAATTTATTACAAGTTATAAAAAATAGTAAGGAAACATAAGAAGATTAAAGAAAGCTCTGTGTTATTTCAATATATGTCTAATTGCTCAGTCATCACACAGGAATAGAGTTTTACCAAGAGTCTACGGTCACGTTGAAACAATTTAAGGTCGTATATGTTCGTAGATTTAACAACGTTTTGTTCCAACTCATTTTGCAATACTCAAAGTTCCCCTACGTTAGTGGGTTCTCTTGTAGGTATATTAATAATGCCAACACTGAACTTTTCTCAGAATTCCATGCTCGTACCAACAATAAATTCCTTCCCGAAAAGTTCACTTCATTATTGCATAAAACTGGGCGAAGCAGGAATGTAACCTGTGCTGGCTGCGAGGAGGTCTGCCTCAGTGGCCAGGTCTGCGGAGCCGTCGCGTGAGGTGGCTGCTGGCAGCGGGACGCTCGGGGCCGCTGTGGAGAGACAAAATGTTTTTGAACGAATTGTTCCTCCATAAGAAAGGAACGAGCAGTTGTTTAAATTTTGTAACTTCATACCAGGATTACACACAGAGTGAGCTCAAAGTTAAATGTGTTTTTTTTCCTTTTGTATGGGGCTCAAAACAAGTGAACGAGGAGAGCTGTTTGTGCGAGTCTGACTGACCATTTCCAGGCAGTGGAGCGTGGCATTGAAGCGCTGGGACAAAGCCTCAGTGCTGGTAAACCAATTTCAATTGTCTACTTTTTTCATAACAGAGATGCTTTGTGAAAAAAATATATTGCCACCCTATTGCAGGTAATATTACTGTAAGTTCATCTTACCAGTAAGTTGGATCTACAAGTTCATAGAAGGAAAATTAAGATCAACATTCTGGAGGCACACACGAAGTTGTGAATTTGACGAAAGTTTGCAGAGGCAATCTCCATGAGACCTTCCAGCTGTCGACGTACCCTGCAGCGCTATCTAGGTAGACTCTAATTCTTATTAATCCTTTACCGCCCGACGAACCGAATGAATTCAATACACTCAATAGAAATACTTTCGCATATGCTATGGATTTATTTGAACAAAAATGCATCATCTTCACAGGAAATTTTGTTATCCTGATTTTGTCTGTTTTGCACCTAGTGTAATGTTAATGGGCTTTTCAGAAAAAAAACATGCATAATATGAAAAAGTGTTTTTTAACAAGAAATACTCTAGGGGTAAACAAACTTCAATATAAAATCGAATTATCTGCACAAAAGCTTTAGTGAACAAACTGGCCGGAAAGTTTCCGTTCCTTCATTGCACTTTTGCTCCCCCAGGGAGACAAAGCAGCCTCAGACCCCGTCTGCATTATCAAACTCTCCATCAATCATGAACACACCAGAATGCAGACAAAAACAAAAGCTTTTCTGCGTCGTGTCCAGACTGTGCATTCGCCCGCTTGAAATTGTACGAGTACAGAATGCAAGCAACACTGCTCCTTTAATACGTATATAAAGTTGATGGTTTTATTTCTTGGCAGCTGTTAAATATGTTGGTATTATATTTATATAAGTAATGATGTTTTTACCCGTGTTTGAAAAATCTGAAGCCATCGATTTTCAATGCCAGCTACTATTTATGCAGCTGCCAGTTATTATTTATGCTAAATTAACTAATCCTTAATATAAACAAACTCATTTAACACTTTTAAGCTTATTAAGCTATTATCAAATGAATAATTTACCAAAATAATCATTATCCATATAATCAAATTTCCACTAGTTTCACAGTCGTAATAGCCAATAACATTTGTGGTAATAAATTATTTCAAATTGTTTCAACAATGGTAAAAAGAAAATACAGTCAAATTAATTCAACAAAAAATAACTATGAGCATACCTGAGAAATACTAAGTTTTTGTTGATCAATTCATTAAATAAAGCAGTTCAAGAGCCCCAACCGCATCCAAAATACATAAACAAGCATATGTCCACTGCTTCTAAGCAAAATTGTACTTTTTCCAATTGCTTGAAAACACACGCTAAAATCTGCCCGATCGCATGAGGCGTTCGTGTTCGCGATGAGTTGAAAATACGAAATTCGCTCCAAAGATTGATTTTGTGGACGGTATTTCAGACAGGTATCAGAGATGAATTCTAATTGATCATCATGGAGAGGGCTATATTCCCTGGAGGTTCTACCCAAATTCTGAGCTGGTAATTGAAATTAAGTTTCACTGGCGTAATACTTGTGTGACATAAAATCTACAAGATTAATATTGTTGCCGATTTAATGTTCATGATTTCCTAATTCAAATCCATATTTTACTGCTGTCTGATAATTTTCTGTTCAACCATTGTATAAATGCATCAATAAGGAAAAAGCGCTAGGGGACACATGACCAGAACCTGTTCAAGACATGAACATTCTTGCTGTTGGTTGTCAGCTTTATGTTACTGGATGTATATCGACTGATTTCGATGGCATGAAGTCACGTCATGTAGTCTAGCAGTTTTATTGGGATAATTAGAAGCAGTAATGAACACGCATATACGAAGGTATCAACTTCAAGTACCCTTTCTTCAATGAAAGCTAAAAAGGAACTCAAGTTATAAATGGGCTCAATGACGCAGTGGCTACGTGTTCCGTTCTCAAGAAAGCCAAGGTTTACGTGTCGGCTGAGCAGACGCGTTTTGGTGGAACTAAGGAGAACTTCCCTTGGGTAAGGAAGCTTGAACCCACACATTCTTCAGATTACCCCGCGTCAGTTATTTTAAGACAATTAAAACCTAATTTTGTGCTGCTTGTCAACTCTCTGGAAATAAATGAAATTTTTCCTTCTTCTTTTAAGTATCTTCATTACTTATCCTGTCTCACACGATCGTAGAGATGCAAAGCTTGGCTGCAGGCACCACAGTAGGGATGTAATCAGTACGTCACACACTCACCCCCTTGGTCCACACGAGCTGACTCCACGAGGTAGTGAGGGACTCGCGAATGCCCCCGTTCTAAATTGCAATAACATTCGAAGAAATTTAGAGTTCTGTAAAGAATATCCTGCATTCGTTCCATTGCTGCTCGTTCTTGCTTTTTGAATTTACGAGTATTATATTGATTTGTTATTTGTCTCGTTCAAGTTTACATTCTCCCAGTTCATTTATTCCCTACACTGTTTTTATTTTATCTTGGCTTTGAATTCGACACATTCGTTGTATTTGATCAGAGTTCTCTTTCAAATCGAACAGGGCATGTCTGCATATTGCCTACGAAAATTTGACAAGGTCGGTACGGGCCCCCAAATTCAGAACTGTAGCACCAATTGGCGCTAGGCTCACGTCAGGTTTACCAGTGTGTCATCATAGAGCTCGGGATGAAGGACATATAAATACGCACCTGCTGGCTCGTCGACTACGAAAAATGCTCTGCCGACGAGTGCTTTGGTCTCCTCGGCGGGGACTCCACTGCACAGCACGCTGCACAGCACGCTGCACAGCAGCACCGCTGCATGCTTCCTCATGGTCTACTCGATCTGGGAAGAATATTCAGTTACTCGAGTGTTCCTTTTCAAATGAACAGGTCTGAACTATTAGCTAACACTCTCGGGTATGGCAGAGCAGCAAGCTACACCAATTTGCAATAGAAATAATTTCAAAATTGTATATTGCATCTAGATATTTCAAATTTATCATAGTGAGCTATGTATGTAACTGTTATACATGTATGCATCTAAAATATTGTTCGCAATTTCACTCTACCATGCCACAGTATAAATTTTATTCAAACAAACTCGTTAAAATAGAAAAAGAAAAAATTCCACCTTATTATTGTAAACCTTCATTATGTTAATTCGTTCACTATATCTTTAAATTTCGCTAAGTGATATTTCTATAAAGTTAATCTAAAATTTTACAGTAATTTAGTATATACTGTTCCTACAATAGTTCTCCACAGCTCCCAAGTTCAGCAGAGAACTTAAACAGGTGCAGAAAAATTCGTGAGGGCATTATACTACCACGCATAATTAATTCATATATTATTTCCTTTATTGAAGTACTTCGACATTCGATGTCTGGATCAGTAATATTCTGAAAATTGTTATAAATTGCATGAAATTTATAAAAGTGTCATTCTTCAACCACAGATAGAATTAAATGTGCAGTTCCCCAGCTTAAATTGAATCTTGCCAGAATTTTCAGGTTTTTCGAATCAAATGAGACGTTCGACGGGCCACATTCCTCCACTACCCAGACTTGGTGGCAAATTTCGAAGTCTCGTGCATTTCTTCAGTGGATCCTAGACCTCAGCGAGTGACTTCACTGGGCTGTAATAGAGTAGTTGTGAAGGGGACTTTCCCCATATTTTCCCATGAGTTTTTTTCTAAACCTTTCATCATTGTAGCCCGTCTTATAATAATAATAATAAAAACAAGTGGATAGGAAAATAATAATAATAAATAAGAGAATAATAAGGTGGGTCTTTAATCTCATTATGCGTAGAAGAAACACAAAATTTTATTGCCACGCGTAAATTTACGTGACGCACGAAACACAACCCATAACATATCACTCCGCGTCATATCCAATGTAGAGCGAGAACAACTCATTTTACATCAAAATTTCTGCATGAATGTAAGTCACAAGAACCATATTAGTCGAAGTAAATGAAAACTTTAATAATTCACTGTAAATAACACTGATCACCTGTCACTAAATAGTATTTTAATTTATTTCAACTAGTGGTTTAACATACTCAGTTGAGGAAATTTTTGTACTTTCTCCATTGAATTTAACAGTTGAAACTAAAAACTCCCTCGCACATGATCGATAAAAGGAATAGAAGACAATGAGTGAAAAGAGCAGAACGAAAAACGTTCCGGAAAATTTCCCTCACGTCTGTAAAACTTCAAGAGAAAAGTTCTAGCGTGCGTGAGAACACGACACAAATGACTGATTTATCGTGGTAGCACTGAACAAAGCAAATGACTAGAAAACAAAGAAGGAAGCAATGTTCGAATATAAAAGCTTTTAGAGGTAATTGAAGGTATAAAAAAATGTCACCGGGATATGCGATTCAAACTGGTCTCAGCAGCGGCAGAGGTCGCCAAAACTCGTAACAAATAGCAACTGGAAAGCAGACGACGGAGCTCAACTGCGACACTCAACTGGCGAGTGTTTTGCCATTGTCAAATCGTCAACACTCGCTGCGGCGCTTTTATTGCATCATATTTTCAAGCAGCCTGTTTTTTCTTCTTCTACTGGTGATGTTCCATGTCATGCATTTTAGCATCCAATATAGCGATTAGTACCTCTTTGAAGTATACCTAATGTGACACACACGTACGTAGTGCCCCTGTTCTCTAACGACACACACGCAGTATGGACATTTGTTCTGATGTATTTATTTTGAACAGAAGTAAGAGTGATGTCTTTGCTGACGACACACATCCTCGCTGCTAACGTTGACTATGTTTCGAACAGAATGATTGATTATTTTAAAGAGCGAGTAACTAAAGGTTTCCAATGAAACTCCGGCAGCCACATTCTTAGTGGTCACAATCCATCCGTGAAAGTAATTGCCATTGTCTAGAACTTACAAACTGCATTTGTCTTTGATCAAAATAAACAAATTACAGAGAGTTATATACCAGGAGCTGTAGGAATAATTACAGCATCGCTACGGTTCCTTGAATATTATAGCTCTAAAATAGTTGCTCATCATTTAGTAAATAATTCATCCTTATAAATCTAAATTAAAAATGATAACAAACTGTTTGAATGTTGTAAGAAGAAATGAACTAGAATCGTAAGACTAAAAAATTAGAAAGAAATAACTTTGCAAATCATTGAATTAAAAATAGTATAAATTAATGTGTTAACATTCCCTGCAGAAGTCATTGAATTGATGTTTAGCGCCGTGTGCAAGTCGATGCTAAAAGTAGTAGGCAGGATCATGATGTTACGGCATGAATTCTCTCAGTATTGAAGCACAAGACCAAGATTTGGGGGAATAATAAGTTTACACACGACTTGTCGGTGACGGTCGCACTCCAGAACAAAAGGTTTAACAGGCGTATTGTTTTGTCAGTGAGGCTGTCCAGACGCAGCAGTTCCGCGTGTGAGCGTCACAGCAGCATTTTATTTGACTGTAAAACTGTGCGCTCGTCGAGCTGCTGCTGCAACAGGAGTGTTTTACAGCTCATTAAAACGAGGGTGCAGCCAAACGACCGTGAACTCCCAGATGTAGATGAATTTAATTTTAGTTAGAACTTCTATTGAAGCCTGAGAAATGTACGCATTTTTAGTTCTGAATAATTTTGAGAGTTGCAAGTTAGTAATACCTAGACAGGGAAGTTTAACAACAAAAATAGAAGCCGTGATTATGTACGTATATTATACCACTGTTTGCGCTGCTTCCAAACGCTCGTGAGCATGACTGCTCGGGCGAGGTGCGTCCGGCCAGTCAATCTTCCACCGCCCAACGCGGCTACGAAAATGCAGAACACTTCGTTCACGTACAAAACTGGCCTAATTATTCTTTGCTTCAGAATGCGTATACAGGGTAGTAATGATTAGTAAAATATATTCGAAGTAAATTGCCACAACTCGTCTCAAGCACTCGTGCTTTCAGAAGGGCACAAATTCACTAGGCCACCACCAGCGGTCAACTCCAATGGTAACTAGCAACCATTCGCCACAGGCTAAAATGGCATTTAATTATCTTTATGAGCCAAAGCCACAGCCATTTGTTATCATTACCGGCATGCTTCTTGGTAACTAGTGACTATTCGTGGCTCATTAAGTAGTTGTTACTGGCAGTTCAGCAGTATTTAGAATTCAGAATCACAGACGTTTGATTGCATAAGTGACCATTGCACTTAAACTCTAATTATAATAAGTGCTTATTGGTTATAAATTCAAAGAGAACTTGTCAGTACCTTAGTAAATACTTGCTACCAAGAAGTTCCAAGCTTTCAGTAAATAGCTTCACGCAGCATCGAAAACATGTATCCACAGAACGCAAAATTAGCTCTTTTGCAAAAAATTAACATGAAATGGAAGTGCAATGCGCTTTAGATCACGCTCCTGCGAGCTGGTGCAGTAGCTGAGAGAGCCAGTCGTCGTATGTCACCAGTGACGCTGAAAATACCGTGCCTTACGTCCGCACCTTCTCGTGTCACTCCTTGTAACATAGGCTGCGATGTTTCTGTAGCTGTTCTGCTGTTTATCTGTACTTACATGGCAAATTTATTCCATGTATGCGTGCACTTTTTAAGTCATTCATAACTGTCATCGTGAGGACCCGGAACGATCTAAAATGTTTCCCTTGAGTCGAACATGAGTCCCCAATAGTCTGTAATGTCGCAATGGCACTACCTGGTTATTGCCAGCGTCTTGACGAATGAATAAGTTTAGTTTTCAAAGGATTTTTATTACTATGAGCTTACTGAAATCTTAATAGTGACAATGTTCTTACCTGCAGAACTAGTACCATTCAAAAGTAACTTCTTGAGCATAAGAGATCATTAAATCACGTAGATGGGCCCTTATTTTAAAAAATTTAGGCTTAATGAAAATTTTTAGAACGAGCTTGAAAGAGAACTGCAGACTTAATGGTAATTTCCATTATCATCGGAAAATTTAAGCTAACCCTTTAGTTGAATACAATGCATTTTGTATTCAATGATACATATAAGTACGCTTGTTACAAAACCGATGCACAAAGGTGTGTCAGAAATTTATTGCTTCAGCAATGACACATGTTACATTATGACGCCTTTACGAGTGTCAACCGTGCTACACTTCCGTGGTCTACTACGTCTCATACGAAAATTTAACTTACTCTGGCCACATATAAACTCTATATTTCGAATAAGAACATGTCAACAATATGAATGCAAACTGCGATTGTATTAGAGCATCGGCACTAAATTATAGTAAATCAAAAATAATATGATGTTCTCTCGTGTTCGTTCTACACGTCAATAGGGCTTTGTTATCCGCGTGAAGCACGCATTAATGTAACTTCGAAATAAACAGTTTAATTTTCCTCTGATGACACTGTATGCGGGTGGGTACACCCGAAATCCTAATTCGACATGACATTCCGTGCGACGCACACCCTCATACTGCACACGCTGCTGCAGCACTGACCTGACACGAAAAAGTTGATGTACCCAGGTAAATCAAGATTTTCTTACTGATACAATTGCTGCAATATGGACAAAATTGTAAAGTATTCATCATAACACCTCATATGATGACTACATAAAATGGACTTCTACTTTACTTATGAATTAAGTCCAATAAATCATTAAAATTGATAACTTTGATCACTCTGGTTATGTAAAACTTTCTCATTCTTCCGAATTAAGAAGACAGTCGATCATTTACAGCTTTAATTTTGCGTCGCACCATTCTTGCAAATGAAGTAACTCTGAAACTATTTCATTTGAACCATTCCAGAAGTTATTTTTCTTCTTCTAAAAATTAGCAGTAGAGTAATGGACTAAATGTGTTCAACATATCAAAACCCAAATTCAGTTGCGATTTGATTGCTTGTAACTTCATACAAGATGATTGTGCCATCGCTTCTTATTACTCATAGTTTCTAAGCCACAGGTTTAATCTTCTTTTTGGATAAACTCAGTGACTCAGAGAGGAAAACTCTATTGAAATTTTCTATTAAAATAACTCTACAAAGGAAAATCTCCTAATTAATATGAATAAAATGGCTCCTCTGTCTCAAAAAGTAACGCTTTTGTGCTTGCACTTTTAATTTCAGGTTAGCTATTGATATTTTTGGTACCAAAACTTTGCATCAATTGGAAGTAAAAAAGTTCTTTCGACTGAGTTTAGAGCGAGAAATTCTTCTTCCTGTACCAAGTATATTTTCTTCATCATGGAATTTCAGACGCTACTGATATTAAGGTAGATGTCATAATTTCCGCTCCTTAATTCGAGTACCCATGATTGTATCACCTCAATTGGTCTTGTGAGCTGCTGAGTGACAAATTTAATCACGGTCGCTAAAAAATTTCAATATTAGTTTTTAAATTCGTGAAGGACTTCTAGCTATTAAAGATTCAAGTCGACCACCTATGATTAGCAGAAGTAGGAGTCCCGCTAAAATTTCTGCCCAGTAGGCAGGAGTCCCAGTAGGTCATAATTTTTTTCGGGGAAGTGAAGGACTCATTTGACAACAAAGGCAAATTAAGCATGGTTCTTAAAAATAAATTTAGTGCAAGAATTTTCCGTTCAAATTTACACGGGAGGAAAATTTGTTTCAGAATTCCAGGAGCAATGTTTTGACGGTCGTACAATGAACTACAGTCGACTTGCTTGATGAGGGATCACGAAATTCTACCATGTATTTTTGTCGGCAGAAGTCGTAGCAGCGGAAGTCTGACTCAAAACATGGCCCTAAAATTAATATGAAATCTCATAATTCAACAGCCTAAAACATTTCGCGTTTGTGGGTGAATTGTGAGCTTTAGCAAAACGATTATTGACAAGTGCAACTCAAAATATAATCATAAGCAGACCATACCAATTATAATTATAATTAGAGGCCAGAAAGAAAAGCTTTCCGAATACTGTCTGATCAGCCTTTTTTGGTTCCCAAATAGATACTTTTATGAACAAGAATTTACAAAACTACCATCTGTATTTTCTTCCGTTTAATTCGTCTTGTTCATAAATTGTACGAACTTGAAACAATGATTTGAAGATCAAAGAAAATTGCGGAAATATATTTAGGTATTTACGGTAAAAGTTTTTGAATTCAAACATTGTGCAATAATAGTATCAAATTCAGTATGTCAGGGAAAGAACCCTACCTCTCAAAGTATAATCATATACGTTTGATAGAACTTATGTCCAAAACACCAATACGTCAAGTTATTTTAGTAATTCTGGGTAAAGCTTGATCCACCTACCGAAATTGAAAAAGGATTACGGCTGACGAAGTGCAAGCATTAATTGCTGAGCGAAGCGCTGGCTACTTTCTTTACAGCACCACGACACTGACTGGCTGCGTGTTGCCTACCGCTTCTATTTATAAGCTCCATTTCTCTCCCACCTGGTGACCTGCCTCAGATGTGTTACTGAGATCGCGGATTATCTTCGATTTTCTTTTTGTTTTTCATTGGGGCGAGACTCCAGTCCCACACAATGAATTTAATATTTTTTGTGAAACCTCATTAAAAGAGGGCTCTTAATTATTCGTGATTCATTATGAATCGGAGTTGCGGAGGTTAAAATTGAGGATTAGTTGATTATTATGTGACGGAAATGAAATATTTGATTCCTATAATATAAGGGAGCTTCTCAATTCCCTCGTACGTACCACATCATCACTGAGTAACATCGCAACTAGACTAGCAATCGCAGACTCCTGTGGCGAGGTATATAGCAGCCGGTGGGGACGTGCCTGCCTTGCTCCAATGCCCCTGTGTCCATCGTGGCCTCAAATATAATCTTCTTAAGGCTCTACAATTTTTAGGAGTCTGAGCTCAAGTTTGTTTTCGGCCAAGTCACTTTACAGAAGAAAGAATATTAAATTGTACCCTAGGTGAATCAGATCGGGGTACTAAATATTTAACTACCGGGTCTAACTGAGGGGTCACCAGAGTGTGTGAATAAGTTAGAGCTACGGCATCCAAAAATAATTTATGCTTCGTAGATTTACTTATAAGGAAAAAAATAAAATGCATGAGTGGGAAATATTTTTCAAATAAAAATTAAATACGATAGGCTTCACTACATCGCTCGAGTTGTGCAGTTAACGAAGTTTATCCTCGTTATTTAGTTCGAGCCAAATTCAAGTACTGGGAAAAATTGCGGTAAAATCTAACACCAGCTGCTCACAAATGAACTGCGCTTCCTAGGGTTACGAGATTTGAAAAATGTAACGAGAATTTTCATTAAACTTCAAATTGACTCATGGTTAATTCTATATTTTCAAAAGGAAACTCAATTAACTCTCAAGTCTTCAACACAAACGAGTGGACACCAGATGCTGTCAATGGCTCCAAAGCCTTTGTACGAGCTTGTGTTCAGTAGGCGTTCAAAGAAAAACTGTTCAAACCAAATTCACTTAAAAATATTTTAGCGTGGATTAACTCATATATATTTTCTATTTATTGATTAGAAAATATTTTGCATTAGCCAGTCTTATGCTCCCCTTTGCATGGTTATTGTGCGCCAGGGAGATGATATTGAGTAATAATTTACGTTAAAGGGCAATCAGTGAGCGCTTGAAATAAGGGTAATTTATTGTAGCTCGGAGAGGAAGAGGAAGGGACCTGTGCGGCAAATGCTAATGCTGCTCGACATGGAAGTCAATCTAACGTAATACTTTGGTGCTGCGATTGGTGCAAACATTTTCAAGAAAATATTTTGACATTGATTGAGCAAATTACTCTAAAAAACGATAGTTTACCTAATATGCAGTGGAAACAGAATGAAGCGATAACAATGATTGTACCTATATTTTGATTTGCTTCTTCAACCAAATATTGAAGGTTTTGTCATGTACGAATGTGTTTTTCAAATTGCTAACATAATGCGGGTCATGGATGTATCAGACGCCGAAGTTACAAATAAAACTTTCACCACGTAATTTAAAGTTCCTTGTATCACACACACCATTTCAATTGAAGGTCCACAGAATGACAATAATTTTCAGAAAAATTAAACTTAATGGTTGCTATTAAGGGATAATTTTTCTCTGGAGTGGGCTTCACACTCGCAATGCAAATCAAGGATCTCGTATTGGAATTTTTTTAATCGCAATCGATTGTCTAGGCTTAAAACAATCTTTCAAAGTTGTTTTAGAGCTAGACAGTTTCGAAGTGTAGTGCGTAGTCTCCTGCAAGAAGTAATAAACACTAGTCGCAGGCTTTCCTTGGTTCAGTAGTCCCTCCACAATTCCGTTTTATGTGAGGGGTGCTATGCTGCAGTGAAATCTACATAAATTTTGTATTGGTTTCTTCTTTAGTTTCTCACCGAAATTCAATGCATGCAAACTTTCCAAAGTTCTTTCCATTTTCCATGCATTGGAAAGCCACGGAGAGAAAGTGTACAGTATCGTCAGCGAGGCATGTCCAGTGGACCGAGAGAAGGTGGCTGACACCGATGGGCTGGGACCTCTTTGATGACCGACCCTTCTGTAGCATGCATGAGGCGGAGATACTGCTTAGTTGTGAAGACTTGGGTCTAACTTGCAATTAATCAGCTCTGAACCGCACTTCTTAATTCTGCGACCAGGCTGTTTTCCGTAGCGGAAACGAGAAAGCTGTTCGTTGCAAGAATCGGGGCAGATTTAAATCCAGCCAGGGGCCAGGGGTCCATGGTTTTGATCTCAAACTTTATATGCATAGCGATATGTTTGTGCATCCGCAAAGTTTTCAGAATTACGAAGTAATATGAGGGGGAAATTATTCAAATTTTTAGATGGGATGAATAAATTTATGGCCCTGCGCAAAGGCACCAAAGATTTGGTAGCCTACAGTCGACGGAGACGGACAACTATAGTCGACGGAAACGGCATTCTTTTAAATAGATCGAAGAATATCACGAGTAGGACTTTCTAATTTTATGATACATTTGAGAATTAGTATTTAACTCTGTTAATTATTGAAAGAATATCATTCCTGGGAAAAAAAATAATTCTTAACTAAAGCGATTCAGGAAAAGGTTACTTCGAGTTTCATGTTCGAAGATCTCACGCTCCCCCAGTCTAATTCATGCCTGAATTTACTGCAACATACAGAGAGGAAGCACACCTTTTCTCGTGGACTAAAATATATTTATTAATCCTTTAAAGTTTGAAAATAATATAACTCATATAATTAACACGTAATCATTTTTTCGATTGCCCCAAAAATAAACAAATTTTTCAGGGAAGCGTATGTATTTTCTTCAAGTTATTGTAACGAAATACTTGACGAAAAGCCACAAAGGGTGGTGTATCAGGAGTTCTTTCTTACTTGATGTTTTTTTTACTTCTGAGAATATTTAGTCCTGAGGCCAGTAGCAGTAATCATGCTCTACTCTTCTTTGCCGCGGTAGGTATAAGGAGCAACCGGCCTCTAACAGACCGCCACACCACAGCTGCACCGCACACCGTCTACCCAGTCTACCTCTTCCGCCGCCCCGTCGATAATCAACTATTCGGCTGCGATGCCTGCGCTTGGGCGGCCAAAATTATACGTAGTCTTATGAGCTCCGGCAGACTAGTTAGAGTGGTTGAGTCGTACGCCTGCAGAGGTGAGATGTTGACTCGTTGTCTAGTGTGGGAATTTCAGGATGAGGTAGAGAATATAAAGATATGAGAAGCGTGCAACATAGGTCCGTAACAAGGTGAGTAACGTACAATATAGCACCGTGAAGACGGGAGCAGTATCCTACATGGCGATGTAATTAGGTGAGCAGCGTCCAACATAGCGCATTGATGAGGCGAGGGCAAGGAGCCTGTACAGAGCTCCACAGTCACTCTAAAATCCATGAAGAGATTACGACGGTTAGGGGCTCGGCCCTCGAAAATATTTGCAAAATTTTGTCTGTTTGTGAGAACGAGGCACCATGTTGAGCTAAGCTTTCAGATCAGCGCTGCTTCCAATGTTTCAGAATTCAGAAGTGCACTCTCAGCACAGCTTTTGTCTTCTGTGCATTGTTCCCGACGCTGTACGTAGAGTACGATGTTTTCTCTCACGTAGAACTGCAATATATTTTCCGAATAACGTAATTAATATATGGCCCATTCAGAATACTCCAGTTTAGCAGTTTCGATTTCTGGTAAATATTTTGCCATCACAAAATCACGATGCAATTATCAGAAGTTCTTCGCCTAGGTTTGTAGCTCAGCTTATGAATAACTTGTCTCTTTGTCGTAGGTTTTCTGTATTCCATCTGATCTTATTGGAAAAATATATTACCATACTCAAAAAATGTAAAAATATAATTGCATGTGCAAACAATCAGCACTATTTTTATGAGGAAAATTCTTGCAGCTTATCAATTGATAGAGCGGCGCGTATTAAACATTGGAATGTTTAATGTGTGTGGCTCTTACGAGCCGTGAATTTTTTGCTACATTCAAGGAAGATGTTGAGAGCTTGATGCATACTTACATCGATCGCAAATACTCTTTGGTGCTATATACTGTTCACACCTACAGATTGTGGCCGCGGGTACTCGCCTCTACCAGCCACCGTTGCTAAAAATGCACCTGGGTGACTGACACAAGTGTATTTTCCATTACCTGAAATTTTCAGGCAATCTCTGCCTTCCCATGACAGTTACGCTTCGTAGTTTAACCTGATCACTGACACGTATTGTTTGCATGGATTTTTTGAAACTCAGTGAAACTGTCGAGAGTTCTATTGTCAAGTAGAAAACTTTACAAATAGATTAACGATTCTGAGGGAGTGACCTCGCTTCATTAAAAATATCAAGTTTTTTCTTCCAAACTAAAGTTTTTTTTCTAACATGGCGTAATTCCTCATAGAGTTAAGAAAACTGAACAAGTTTTCCATCTGAATGACCAAGGCAGAGACTGTTTTGTGACCGCCGCTCAGACGCTGTCGATACTAGGTTTTGACTCCAGAACTTGTCCTAAAATACTATACTGCCTTTTCGATAAACGTTCTCCTCAAGGATTTTCATCGTCGATACACATTTTTCCGGCTGTACATTTTTTTTGATTATATTTTCCGTCAGCGCTGCTCTTTCGGTAATAATTTCCGACATATCTTTTAAATTTCGATTCATTAATGACAACTGCACTTTTATCATGATCATCATTCTCAATGCAGATGAGTAAGTGGCCTTCTTTGACCCCATGGTAATGGAGCGAAACCGAATACAACTAGTCAATTGCACGGTATTTTCTCCAGCTACCGTGCCTTCCAAGTAAACTAAAACATCTATAAGACCTGGCGTAATTACTGAAACTGACTCTATCTCTGAATAAACTTGAATTATGGCGTAAAATAACTGATAAAACAAAGAATTACTGAAGATCACTCGAAAAATCAATTCATTGTATCAGGCCACGATGAACATCATCACTTCAACAGTTCAGCTTACGTGAAAATTTCGAGCACAATTTGTGTCACGAAATGCACACAAAGACAATTTCATGACCAAATACTCATACCGCTACCAATGAAGCCTAAACTGGAGACGTTTCTATTTATTTAATTGTGCTCGAAACAACCACTCGTCCTTAGCAAAGTAGGACCAAGCCTTTTAACAATCCTAGAAGAAATGCGCCTCTAACGACAAGGAAGTGTTTGTCTACCTGAAACTCTTTTGATTAGGCGAACGAGGATTGAGCAAGCTCAAAGGTGGCCAATTTTTTGCTTCGTCTGACAACGGCAACGTTCGGAAAAACTCCAGTCTTCGAGGAACAAGTTTTCTTCGCTTCGATAAATGCGGAGAAGCGCTGAAGAAATTTGTTAGCTTGTGTAAAGCGAAGGGCTAATGTACGATCTTGGGTCTGATATAACTCATCATGTGTAGGTCTATGTGTTGTAAATTTAATGTAACTCGAAGTCAAAATAAATTAGAAGTCTTCAGAAGGGCTGAGTAAACTATGAATATTAACACACGAGTATTGGATGCTATTTTAGCATATATTTTCTTCTATTTGTTTATGATCTTTCATTTTCATAGGAACCATGCTAGTACTTCATGATTCGGTTCATTACTTCATCCCATTACCAATTGCTACAAGTTCACACACTATTAGAAACTTATCCCCTTTTGTAATGATGTAGTGGCGTTCCATGTAGGTGCGTGTGCATCAGCATTTCGCGTTAGTGAGGGGTCTGCTAAGTGACCGCACCGCTGTGTGTAGTCTTGCGGCCTGACGAGCTCTGTTCACCAGTTTTGTTGACTTGAACGAATTAAATCAAATTTTTAAGACGAATAAATGCATGCAAATTAATGAGAAACTGTATTTTTACTTCAACGGAGAAATTCGACGCTTTTCTAGAAATTTTAACTTGTTTCTTCAACTTGATGCACCTTCAACTAGTTAATATGTAATACCCGAACCCTTGAATGTGTCAGTGATCGTCATTGTTTTCTAGAAATTTGAAGCTCTTGCGTGCATATGGAAGTACAGACTTCAACTTTTCCAGATCCTGCGTTACCGATCTGTGCACTCTGAGTAGGATATAGCCATCATGGCACCGCACATACTAGCTAGTACAATCATCGCACATACGAGGTAGGACCAGTACAATCATCGCACATACAAAACTGATCCAGTTCAATCACCGTGCATACCAGGTAGATATAGTAGAATCATCGCACATACGAGGTTGGTCCAGTACAATCATCGGACATACAAAACAGGTCCAGTACAATCATCGTACATACGAGGTAGGTATAGTAGATTCATCACACATACAAGGTAGGTCTAGTACAATTATCGCAGGTTCAAGTTACGTCCAGTACAATTATAGCAGGTGCAAGGTAGGCTCGTTATAATCATCACAAAAGCAGAACAATCAATTAAAAATTATAGCCCTAGCAAGACTTGTAGTCCAAACTTTAATCATGGCCAATTTATGCCATGGAGTGAAATTATCAATGAAAATAATGATGAACAACTTGAAAATACTATTTTTTGCCTGAATGAAAACGCAGTACTTCAGTTGTACCCGAAGTGGCATAGCCACTTCAAAGGAAGCCACGAAGGCTTCAAATTTCACGCCGGCTGTTCGACTAGAAAAACTAAAAATGATTCTAAAGAAAGCAGTAATTTTTGCTTCAAAATCTGTTGGGTACAGCCAAAAGAAGTGAGAAAATTTAGAGGATTTTACCTGAGAGAGCGAGCGATCTATTCGCTCAGAGCAGATTCCCATGATAGGTTTACTACCAACAGGTGCGATGTCTCAGATGGGAAGCGTGCTGTTGCGTAGCACACATATTCAATAAGCAGGTGCCAAGTATGCAGATGACCACTCTGCAAATCACTACATTGAAATTGCTCTTAGATATGTTTTATTGCGACTCTTAGGGAGTTGGAATTCCATTAATTAGTTTTTGTATCCGGGGTGTTTAATTTTTCATGCCCAAAATAAAGTTGAACATTGGAATAAAATCACACTTTAATTTCGATTTGATATTGGTGATAGATTTTCATAAGACAAAAATAATTAAAAGACTGAATAATTAATACTTTAATCAATTCTAAAGAGTGTCATAATTAAAGTACAATACAGCACAATTTTTTCACCAAAATCGGAGCTCGAAGTTCAGCGTTTTTTAACTTTGCCAAATGATGAAAATTCCTTTTCTATCGTTTCTAATTTGTATAAGTAGGAATTGGAAAGATTAGTACTTTCTCAAAATGAAGTAAGATTCATAAGAATCAAGTGCTTCATATATTTTAAAGCTCCTGCTCACGCGAAACAAATTTCTTAAAATTGGAGGATTGATCCGCTGAGGCTATTCTTCAGGTATTCTTACGATTGAGTTGCTGTGATAAGCAGGGAATCTTCTCTCACAAAGTAGGGTTGTTCTTTTATACGAAGCTTCTCCTTATTTTTTTTTTTTTGACATTGGGAAGTAGTATCTAATGTTGTACCAGAGCAGCCTTGAATGTTCATCGTGGTATTTCTTCTCATTTTTATCTTCAATGTGGAGGCAGTTCTCATGAGTCGACGCAGAACATGAGCATAGATTTTTATGAGCTTGTACTGAGAGATAGCAGACTAGATTTAGTGTACTGGGTCGAACTCGCGACCAAAGCTTGGGCTGACATTTGCACCGTGCGAGACCGCCGGAGCGGCTGACCTTCAGCAGTAACGTGCGAACAGGACGACCACGAGCTGTGCACAACGCAGCAGCCGCCACGTGCAGCGTGGCAGCGCTCGACGCGGGCGCTACAGCCTCTCGAAACCTTTAAAGCGAAATGGAAAGAAAGAATGCGATAGTGGACCTCTGAAGGGAGGTTACTCAATAGCTCGGTCACTAGAGACAATGGAATTTTATTTATTTCAGTTTTCTTAATTTAATGAGGATCTCTAACGCCACTCGCAGCGCAGCGCAGCGAGAGGCTTCGCGTCTACCCCAGAGTGTCTTATTGCTGCGCTGATGTCTCAAGTCGTGATGTACGTACTAGGCCTTGTTCACAACACGCGATGAGGTTTGCGGGACGCGTAGTGTTTACTCATATGGTGATGTTTGCTGGATATGTTGATACTTACTACACGTGATGATGCTTGCAGAATGTGTTGATGTTTGTGTTAGGGAATAATTTGAAGTATAATACTTCTATCCCTGAACTATCCTGTCTGAGCTCTGATTCCTATACAGAGCACCCACCGATGCTAATCATTTGCTGACGTCTGATGAAATATTCAGGCAGTATTTTCTAGCGTCCGGTATTTAATTTGTTGCAATGCGAGAAACAAATGCGCTGTCTCCTACCAAGTAATGTCATCCGAGACGCATTCGGATAACTGCTGGTAAGGATGAGCTCAGGTTGCTGCTCTGAGGCGGAGTACTCTGTGCTGGTGGCACTCTGCCGGCTCAAGTTGAACTCTTGTATCGTTTTATCCTTTTATTTCTCTTGCAAAATCGAAGCAACCAAAGACTCCTGAATGACGTACAAAGCATAAAAAACTAAGTGCGGAAGAACATGTAATATTTTGCCTGGATTTCCTTTTCGAACCCTCTAGAGCCCTCAGGTTAAGAAGCGAAGTAAAAGAGATCCCAAATAGCTAAAACCCTGACGCTAGAAACATCCTCCATTTGTAGGATGGGAGTTTGTTTATTGGACGTAATGATGTTTACTGAACGTGACGTGGCAATGTTTACTGAACGTAATGATGTTCAATGGACGTAATGATGTTTACTGGACGTGACCATGTTCACTGGACGTAATGATGTTTATTGGACGTGATGCTGATGCCTAGAATGAGTGGCTTACTGAGTGCAATCAATAGGTTCAATAATATTCAGTACTACAGTGAAAATAAATCAGGAAAATGTTCTATATGGTGAAAAAGTTCATATTTGTCTGTCAATACAAGTCGAGTCGCATGTCAGCGTAACCAGTTAATAACCAGAATAAAGGAAGTGAAAATTACCGACAACAATAATTTGTAGCTACTTAAAGAATAACTCAACCGAGCCGTAGGTTTTCATGATGGAGCAGGTTGTTCTCGGGGGCTCACGAACTGTTGTCTTCTTGTTTTCCCTGTGACTCGGATGTGTTCATGCTGCTTTTTGTTCTCTGTATTGAAGTGCCTAATTTTTTGAGTGAAACTCAGTAAATCAAACAATTAGACTACGAAATTGGAGTCTGCGACTTACTAGTTGCCTACAGCTTATGTTATAGTCCGTGAATTGGTAAATTTTAGTAAGACATCGATCAAATACTGAATTAACTCGCAAGAGTTATTAGTCTTAATAGCATTATATCATCAATTATCCTGCAGAAGTGGGGAGTAAGGGTGCCCGCACACCAAAAGCGTTAAAGCGAGAGTGCAGGCAAGCGAGAGTGCATGAAAGACTGAAAGACCATCTTCAGCACGCTTGTAATCTCGCGCATGCACGCTTTTGGTGTGTGCACTTGAATGCATTACCGTGTTCTCAAGCTACTCTTGCATTCTCGCATGCCATCTTCTCGCTTTAACGCTTTTGGTGTGCGGGCACCCTTGGAATGGAGAGCTATGTTAGCATTCGATGCTCATATTTGGTTGTCTACCGACACTGTCTTCAGGCATACGCTGATCGCGTAAAGGGCTCATCAGTGCGATGTGAGCGGGAGGGCTGGGCGGCTACGCTGAGACAATATATGATGCACCTTTCACCCCCAGATGTGGGGCATATGTTCGTGAATTTTACTGACCCATAATTTTGCGGGTAAATTTATGTATTTTACCACACTTATCTGAGTCATGTGAAAACATAATGCATATGAATGTGTTGACGGTGTCACTACCGACGTGAGTGTACAGTATTTTATACGAGAATTTAACTCACTCTAGCAGCCCATTAAGTCTAGAAATGAATTTACAATGTATGAAAAACTGAGAAAAAAACAATAATATTTCGATCTTCAATCCCAAGTGCTATGTATGTCAAGATAATCTGTAGCTTATGTATCTTACACGCTGATACGTATGGCTTTGGTTACACACGTAGAGAACTCATTAATGGAAATCTAAACTAATTTTCCAATTAATAAGGATGAAACGGCACTTCACTGCGGAGAGTACACTCGAGGCTCATATTCCGCACGTGGTATGTCATGCACACCTTCACATACCACCTGCTACTGTAACTAAGGCGTATCAAGATCCTCATGAGCGTAATGTCAGTGACGAGGCAGGCGAGCCAAGACGCTAGTTAATATCTTAGTGAATTTATTTGTTTTAAGACTGAGTGTCCCGTTGAAAATATCAGACGGGAGGTGCAAGCACTTGGAGAGTAATTCCAAGGTTCAAGTCTCATAAGACTCACGGTGAAAAACGCTGATGGTTAGCTGTTTACTAACGGGTTATCTTAGCCTCATTGTAGTACTATTAGAGAAATTCGTAGATTGAACCTACACAACGTGCGGACCACATTCCGGTGTTCACGGTGCGCTTCACTTGGGCTCAGAAGTCAACTCGAGGCTCCCCTCACATTCGAGGAGTGCGTTAATTGGGCGCAAGCCTGTGGGGGCTGCTGATAATGCGGGCTGCTCGGCATCCTATTGTAGCGTTTTGGGCTACAATTTTAAAGAACTTGAAAATATTTGGTTTTATATATTATGTAATGACTTGATCGGAAAGATTCTTTTTACTATTTCTATTGTATGTTTATTGAGGTGTGGGGCGTAGAGAGACCAGGAAAAAGTACCGCAAGTTCTTTTCCTCCGAACGAAACTCGTCAAGCAAGCAACACTGTCGGGCCGTCGAAGTTGTCGAGGCCCTGAAGTTATCATCTTCGATTAATCTTAGGTCCGACAATTATTGAGATTTTTCTTTACTATTCCATTACATTAAAAAATAAAATCTTAGAGGAGGGAGGTAAAGTGCCTATTTGTGTAGTACCTAATGAGGTTTCAGTATCGTGTTCAGCATAATTTATAATATATGATTAAATAACACTAAAGAACTAAAATACATTTCAGATATGGAGTGAAGTCCGATTTTCTTTTCCAAGTTCATGTATGGTTTTCTAATTAGCTGCTGCAAATTCACAACCACTTTTGTAATTTTGACTTTTCACTTCACTGATTTAAAATATTTAAAAAAAAAGAACAAACGCAAACATTGGGAGTCTGCGCCGCGATGACCGATAGTAATGCGTAATATTTTGGTGCTCTACAAGCGGTGGCACCCCAGTGTGGCCTCGGCGTGACGGCCGAAACTTCTCCAAGTACATCCAAGTACTGAGGCTCGTAGGTGTGGAATCAACATACCAGCAAACGGCTTCTCACAAGATGAAAATAATTATAAGTTTCTCTGAGTGGTAAACGATTCTGCCTCCCCTATCAACTCTGAGAAGGGCATGCTGCATGCTGTAGTTATAACTCGGGACAGTTGAGGTATGAATCTAACGAGAATGACCCGAATCATAGTGGACAAATTTTTAAACTCTCTTTCTGTAATTTGACTTGATACATTTACTTGGTACCCAAGCAAAGTTAAACGCCCTTCTCTAGAGATCTCCTGCACGAGACAACACAAATTGTCTTCCGGTGTGGGGCTACTCGGACCACATATCGAGGCCCTGAACTACCGAATTGAAGAAGGTGGAGACGAATGTCCACGAGCAACTTTCCTGAAGGAGCTCGAGAACTTCCGATTAGCATTTTTTGCTCTCCTCACACAAGAACTGGTAATAAAATTAATTGATTTGAACAATCCAAATACATTGGAAATAACTTAACTTTTGACTTTGCAGGATTCGAAGCATTGAGCTCATGATCAAAAATGATCAAAACAGAGTCAAAGAATGTAGCAAATTTCTCAGAATCAAAAGAATTATATCTGCATCAAGTTCCCTGGCATATTTTCGGTATGGATATTGTTCGTAATTCTAGTATTTTGACAGAGGCTTCATTCTGCTTTTTGCTAGGTTGAAATTGGATGTCAAAGCAAATTTGCGGCATCTTTTTAAATAAAGTTTCACTGAGCGAAAAATTCTGAGAATACAAATTTCCTAAAAATTTAGGCGCACACAGTGATGAGGGTGATAAGAATCGAAGCCATCATTTAAAACTCGGTTTATTCAACAAAACAGATCTAACAGGAGCGATAGGGACGCCCACTTGCTGTGGTGAGTGCCCGGTGTAGTCGGACGAGCTGGAGCTGTGCTAGGGTGTGTCGGAGTGCGTGTCGGAATGTGTGTTGGAGTGTGTGTTGCAGTGTGTATTGCAGTGTGCCGGCCCTTGGGTAGCGGAGTTTCCGAGACAAGTGTACGGAAATGGTCGAGTGTTCAAGACAGGTGTACGGCAGTTGTGGTGTTCAAGACAGGTGTACGGAAGTAGTAGCGTGCACGATGAAAGTGTAGGGAAGGGAGCGAACAGACGTCGGCTCCATAATTTGTAAATAGTTGAAATTGACGTAATCACATTTGCCAACAGAGTTGTAGGAGTGCACCTAGTCTGGAGCTGTGTCTCCTGTGTCAGTGCATCGCAGTCAGATGAGAAGGTCAATCGTTTAAACTTACTTTTCATATCATGGGATGGGCTGCCGCACGAATGTTCGCTGGAGAATGAAGTTCTTAAGAATATCATTCGCAAAAGCGTTAATGTATTCGACTACACACATCCAGCATATAAAACTTACTTTAGTTCGACACAGATGCTGATGTCAAAAGTTCGGAAGCCTTTTTTACGATAAATAAAATTTAATTGAAGCGAAAACCATTTTTTAAAATTATGATTTAGAAGTATAATTAAGAGTGAACCAGAGGGATATGTCGTGCACTAAGTATTCCCCAACACACTCGAAGTTCTTAAATAAATGTGCTTCGGCTGCAATGTGTCAGCTAATACTAGCAACTTCAACTGCTATCTAAGTTTCAGGTGAAGAATCAAAACGAAACTCACAATAAAACATGAAAAACATAATGTAATGTAGGCTTCATTATTATTGATATGTAAAAGGTGTGAAAAATTTAAACTTTAGTTCTAGGATATATGCATTTCTCATTATCATTTGGTCAAAAAATCCCCCTTTAAGCTGGTTGTGACTAATATTTTCATGGTACTGTAGGATACTCAAGAAGTCATAGAACTTATTCGGGCCCACAAGTAACTATGCATGAATTGTCCATTGTAATAGCATAAGAAATTCGTGTACATAATATCTTTAAAAGATGAAACGCTTATGGTAGTAAAATATTTCAAATTGAATTCACTAAGCCCATTCCGATGCCTAACAAGCGTTCATTTTTTGGAAGCGTTCGTAGTGTTCTAATTAGTTATGGCTAAATTGCTTTATATTTCATGCTTCTCCTATCACTTCCGTGGATGTTTGAGTAAGATCGAGCTGAGGGGGAGCGTAACGTGACAAGCGTGACAGTCCTTCGCTTCTGAACTCAAGAAATGTTAATCTAGAACCCAATTTAGGTTATTTACCAAAACTTAATAATCCCAGAACTTCTTGTGATGACTAAAGTTTCAATTTCAACATTTATGTTGAATAACATCAGATTAATGTTTGTCAAAGTCTGCCTTAAAATTTTCGAAGTCGAATCCTTCGACATCGTGACTGTGACTGCCGAAGCTGCCAAAATCGACACCGAAGTCACTATGGCCGCTATGGCCCCCTTCGGCGGATTTCTTGCCTTCGGTTTCCTTCTTGCCACCGGATTTTCCATCCTTCTTTTTCTTTTTGTCACCTGATTTTTCGCTGGCCGATCCTTTTCCACCTTTTTGTCCTCCAGATTTAGTAGAAAAGCTGTGGCTTTGATGAAAGCTTCCACCGTAGCTCTTACCACCCCCGTCCTTGTGGCTCTGCACAAACGACAATGGCGACTGGGTTAGAAAAAAACTAGAATTTGATACAACGGGCACTCAGTCTAACAGGCATTTATCCCCTGGGAATGTAATTCACTAATTTTAACTTGGCAGTTCTCTGACTTGTAAAGCAGCTCATGAACCAGTCAGCTTATTTTATTCTACACACAAGTAACATGATTCAAGAAGTTCTCTGGCTTAATTGCCTCAGTTGAGAAATAGCTACATGGCATGGGTAGGCCGGAATGCAGCTAGCCCGTTGGTAAAGAAATATGTAGTGTACTCGTATGAAAAGTTAAGTTTTTGTTTTCACAATACTGAACTTCACCTAACTGATGACGATTTTCAAAATGATTACCATGCAAGTCATTTGGCAATTCAGAGGAAACGTGCCTACGCTAACATGAATAGCTCTCTCTCTGCCAAATAACTTAATTGCAATTTGGCATCATGTATACTTATATTTATTTTTCATTTTGCTATTTAATCCTTCATTTTTCTCACAGAATATATCTTTTTGATTCTCTAGTCAAATGTAAGAGCATTTTTGATCATAGTCACCTTAAAATTTCAAAATCCCATTCAGTCATTTGACTAATATCTTGATCTTATCTTGAATATCTTGAATATCTTGAAGTTGTTTGGGCC
>VOMN01053479.1:0-27338 GCA_014899125.1 Orchestia grillus | reverse complement strand
ACACCGCATCATGATTACAGTGAGTCACACCGCAGCATGATTTCAGTGAGTCACATCACAGCATGATTACAGCCAGTCACACCGCAGCATGATTACAGCCCGTCACATCACAGCATGATTACAGTGAGTCACATCACAGCATGATTACAGTCAGTCACATCACAGCATTATTACAGCCAGTCACACCGCAGCATGATTACAGTGAGTCACATCGCAGCATGATTACAGCCCGTCACACCGCAGCATGATTACAGCCCGTCACATCACAGAAATGTTACCGCCAGTCACATCACAACATGACGTCAACAGCCCGTCACATCACAACATGACGTCAACAGCCCGTCACATCACAACATGACGTCAACAGCCCGTCACATCACAACATGACGTCAACAGCCCGTCACATCACAACATGACGTCAACAGCCCGTCACCCCCGCTAGGCAAACTGGGCTTCGAGCATCCCAATGAATAATGCACCATGTCTATTTGCATCGAAAAACTGGACAAATATCCATCAGTCGACCTCGTAATGTTATCATCTTTTACCACAAAGTACTCGCGTCGTTTGACAGCCGGTAGGGCCGTGTGTGCAGTGCTTCTGTGAACTCATCAGTCGAGCTATCGGCCCAATCGATCTAACGAACTATTTTCAACTCATGACAGCATTATGATATCACACACGAAAATGATGCATATTTATGGGGCATTTTTATCTCTAAATGTTACGTCATCATCCGTGCGACAAGAGTGTTTTCGATACGTGGGTAGAAACGCATCAAAAGAGCTAGTTTTATCAGGAACATGAGACTCACGAGGTTATTTCGTTTTCGTTCGAGAAAGACGCAGACTGCATAAATATAGTAACACAAAAGTGAGTCTTAGTGCTACACCCACCTTAGTGTTACGATTACGAGGTCAAGTTAGAGGGACAGATTTTGCAATCGAGATCATGCTTTTTGCTTATGTATGTGAATGAGAATTCAATATTTTTACGCGTATGCAATAAGATTTTGGGGGAGGTGTAACTGTTAGCGAACAGAAGACGGGAATTCACCAGGGTGTTGAGATGGGGGGAGCTGTGCATATTTTATTGTGCAATTATAAAGTATTGCATGATTTAACGGGTAAATTAGAAAACATTGCATGATTTTACTGTGAAATTTCACAGATTTTACGGTGAAATTATCAAGATGCGCGTGATGTTACAGTGGGATTGCAAAACTTTACTTGATTTTACAGTGGATTTAGAATGCGAGCATTGCATGGTTTTATGAATAAATGATAACACATTGCAAAACTTCACTGTGAGATTATGAGCGTAGCATGGTTTCGAAAGTGTTCGACAGAGCTTCAATGAAGACTAGCACCCCTGTCCTTCAGATCACTTACCACGCGCCAGACATTTGAAGACATTACTCTAACAAAAATGGCTGTCTAAGAAGTTTGAGTCATCTTCATAATTTGACTGTTCATAATTCTCAAACTGAGAATATCCACTAGATTCTATCGAAAAAGTTACGTCCACTTGCTGACATTCATTTCCAACACAATAACGTACTTCAAGTTTTAGACTTAGCATCAAGATGATGCGCTGGTGGTTCATGGGAATTTCAGAACAAATGTGGCCAACTGAATTATAAAACGCATTTAGTAAAAAGAAGCAGCCAAACTTTGTAGATTTCCCAATGAACTTCGCACTAACTCATACAGGCAGGCAGAAATAGAGCATTCGAGTTTGGCCGTACAGCAGATCAGGCGATAGGGCAAACAGGCCGTTGAGATAAAGGCACACAGAGCACAGAGCGCTTTAACAGCCTTGTTCACACAAAGCAAGCCACTCGTACGCAACAAATTGCGACAATGGCGTAGTATTGCCAATATCTGAGCAGTTGTTTCGTGATGACGTGTTCAAGTGTGTGTTTGTGAAGAAAACACTTCATTATCACCGTGAAAAACGGATAATAATAATCTTCAGGGTAAAAGAACATATACATTGCGTTCTGTTTCATCCAAGTTTCAGAATTTTTCTTCTATTAGGAGCAGAAAATCAAAGACAATTCCTTTCCAAACGTTAATTAGTTCAAGCAAAAATACAGCCTTTGCCTTTCCACGCAACAGAATCGTTTCTTCTCTAAGAACCTCGGCGGATTTTCTCTTTAATTCGGAAGAAGATCAGCAGAACATCGGCGAGGATCTCAACACAAATCCGAGCTACAATCTTGGCTCACATGCAAATGCAAATCACCGACAAGAGAAGCCTTCTGTTCAAATATGTTTGCCCAGGGTGCTTAATGGCTCAGTCAGTGCCCGTGCTACCGTAAATTCTTAAAGATTTTAACTACAATTTCGAGTAATCTCAGTCTTTAATTTTCGACAGACTGATTTGGGTTTCTTACTTCCAAAACGTAAGTTTGCTTTTAGTATCTTTCAAATCTGAAGCCTGATTTAATGAAACTATGACCATGTCTGAATTGAATTCATATCTGTAAGCCGAAAGATTTTTTCACAAAATTTGAGGCTATTCGAAACATCGCCTCACTGGAGGCATAATTTTCATCAATTGACGTTCATGAATTGACGGCCGGAGTGTACGCCACAACCCACACCCAGCAAGCTGAATTCCATGCGTCACGGTGATCAGCTAACAGAATTATATTGCATAGCTTTGCTTTGATGTGCAGATTCATCTCTTTGGCTACCACGGTCCACGAGAGAGCCCAATACAGCGCTGCCTGCTCTCAGGTCTTAGATACACACACAGGCGCAATCTCCGACTCATGAAAAACTTGTCCTTACTTCTGAGTGTAATACACTCGTACATACGTTGTATACAGATAAGTCTAAAGCTTAAAAGAAAAATAAGTTATCCCGTAAAAAGGACTACAGTACCAAGCTTTTATTTGTTTGTTTGGTCAGTGGGTAGTTGAGTATAGCGTGCTTGTCGAATTTTAGAAAATGCTCTCAAAAATTCGTCAGGAAGGATATGAATCATTCAATCAAACACATCTTCTGGCTGCACTAGTCTTAAACTGATCAGCTTGGGAGATAATAGCTACAAGAAGGGACCGAATTTAAACCCACTCTTGCCGTAAGCGTAAAATAACATATTTAGTCACTGTTAAGCTCCACAAACTGCTCCAGATTAAAGTCAGGTCTCGACCCCACTACATCAATTAACTGGGCCGTCCGACTATCCGATTGTTTGAGGCGCTGCTAAATGCTTGTTCCCTTGCTCCGTATGTGTTCCACGCGCGGCTCGATCACGTGCTTTGAACACAAGGTTCGCTCCAATTATGGCCGATAAGCTAGAGGCGTGAGCCGATTAAAGTATGAGCTACTAATCGGCGCTGATACGCATGCTTCATTTCCTTTTGTAATTAAATTTTGTAGCTGCATATCTGCCACACAGTAGAGCATCATTGAATCACATTATGTCCAATGCGTGAAATTTCAGTATATAAAGAGTAATGATCAAGACTTTGGAACCTTTTTTGGTCGATCAATTTAACTACTCGTCCACGAAAGAAATCCTGCGTCATTCAAAGTATAAAGCAAGCATGTACATTTTTCATCCATGTAATTACTTTTCTGTACAAAGCAAAACAGAGCTGAATTTTAATTATTTCGACAACAAATTGTTCCGAATATTTAATCCGTATTTAAAGAGTAATTTCGACAAAGTAATATAGAACCTCGGGATCCATGCTTATGCATTCGTGAGCAAAAGTGAAATTCATCACTTATGAAACTAATTATAACATGAGCTTTAGGAAGGCATTCAAGGTTTTATTTAACCAGTAACTAATCTTACGCCGAGCCTTGCAAAGAAGTGGAAGTTCGCGTGACAATAAGTCATCGATTCCGCTCATAACATCTCGTGAAAATCTGAAGTGAAGCCTTGGAAAAAATCTTTCACTTTTATTTTATCTTTCCAGTTCAATAATGATCAAACTTTCTCAATAATACTACAGCCTTCTGTTGACAATGAATACACAGTAAATAATGAAAATTTTAAATATTATTTTTGATTATCGCCACAATGCGATTAATTACTTGAACACTTGGTTGCGTTCGAAACAAGGAAATGTCTGCAGCTTTGAGAGTGCTGCGTTGGGGAACGTGCGAATATTTTAGCTTGGTGATGACAGCTTTGCTCGCCTCAGTTATATCGGGAGTGGGACGTGGAAAATGAGAAGCATGAGTTAATTCCGAATTTTAAATTAGACCCAGTACGAGCTCGTGTGATGCTGCTACGTGTAATTCAGTCCATAGATGACTAGCAGACTTTAGCCATCAGCTGCGCATGATGAATCGGTTACTATGAGAGCTGAATAAAGCGGAGTTCAACTCAAGATATTTCCGGGTTTATTTAGTAATGTTGGTTGGTTATGTACTTGGTTAATGTTGGTTCATGTTTGTTATGTCCATTTATTTTCAAATTAAAATACTCAATGTTAGAATAAATTAAGTTATTCACAAACTAAGTTCAAATTAGGTGTGCGTGTGGTAAGCTAACGCCCCCACAATAGCTCGAATTGAGGTATTTTAGACGATCTTTTATTTCTGACTCTGCCCTTAGTTGCATGGAAATGCAGTTGCTCTATTGAAAGCAAAAAATTAAATCATTGACACCGAGATGGAAGTATACTTTCGCGTGTATGGTGAAGAGAGTGTATAATCTCGTGTGCCCGAAAAAAAACGACAGCAATAAATTACTTAATTTTGTCCTAGTATTGGGGGATTCATTTACGCCAACGAGCTTCTAGATTGGTTTCTTACTCAGCTAAAGTCATACTGAAGATTAATACTTTTTTTGTGTCGCTGTTTCTCTCTTTAACGACGCAAAAGCCAGAAAAATTGAGTATATCAAGCAAGGAACTTGGTAACCCGTACAAGTTTGTTGAAATAACTAATTACCTGCAAAGCTTCAAAGAAAATATTGACCATCGTGCTGATCAACATAAGGAACCCACTTCAGTCGTCAAAAAATTTCCTCTTCTATAGAGTCGCGACATCATTTTCAAAGAAGATAATCCAGATGGCAAGACTAAGCACTCTTGCATAATATATTTTCAAGAAAAAATATTTCCCATTTCATTTCAACTGGAAAACATACCATTTTCACAACACATAAATAGGAGTGCGTTGTTCCTCGGTTGTTGTCTCGAGTGAAACACGGCACGCTGAAGATTGTGATGGATGTCCGCTAGCGCAGTGCACACTAGAGCACAGACAAGATGGGCTGCGACGAGGGTCCCACCCGAGACTTCTTTCGGGTTGTAAATCTTGGAGCAGGTGAGACTGCCCTGCCTTTACGCTTTATGAGGTCTTAAAGTAAACACTGACACCCTCTTGGGTTTTTCTCCAGATGCTTGCTGTAACAAACGCAGTCGTACGAAGCGTGAGAAGCGAGAACGAAATGAAGTGCTAGCTCGCGCGAGGGTCCTGTCCCCAGGTCTGGCCCTGTTTCATGGAACACTGTGTCCGAAATTAAGCGTGCGTCAATAGTGAGCGCCAAGAATCGCTAAAGGAACGAATTTTTGTGATCAGACTAATGTTGTTTTTAATTCATCTGTCTGATCAACATGGTAATTGAACTTTGTCTCATGTCTAGAGCAAGCACGTAAATCGATGTATATAGATGCAGAATATATTTGGGAAAATAGCAGGGTAGATTTGATCACATTTATGTACTTACACTAACGTAGCTCACTTCCAAGCTTCGGTTCCCTAAATTTTTTTATGATTGTGGAACTGAATAACCCCAAAGAAATATTTATATTTTCGCCTACATTCGTGGAGTTCGCCAGAGCCCTGCTGGCACCGGGGTCCGATACTGCCATCATGCAAACAACGGGAGGGAAAACCTTTACAATTTTCTAATGACAGCTTTTACCTACCAAAAAATTCGGAATGAAGGTAAAACACCTCAGACATACTCAGAGCTTCTTACGGTCTCGATCCCTTTGTAAATAAACGCTCCCGAGAGAAGAAGAAAGCTCTCGCACGACTGAAAATAAGGAACTATTTTGGGCACCGCTTATAGAAGCCTCAGATGCGGGGCAATATTATTGATAATAGCAATATTGTTTACGCTACAAAGGGATCAGCTCTGCGGAAAAGTGGAATCCAACTTTAGGAAACAACAAAACACGGAGAAAGCTTCGCTGGCTGCAAATTTACGGACACGGCCGGCATTACGTAAGTTGCGTCCAACTCGAAACTGCCTTGACAGAGCGCTACGGAATTGAACGCTCTTGTGGTAGGTGTATCCAAGGAGAAAATTAAAAGCTTCTTAGCTCATACGCATGAAGCAATAGACAATTTACGATATGAAGGCCTCTCCGCAGGGGCTGTGGCACTCGACCAAATGAACAATTTCAATAGCTTATTTCAGGCTTTCTCTGTTTGAAGCGGCGAACAGAAGTGCGTTCAGGGTAGTTACCTATGCTATCGACTAGTGATAATCGCTTGAATTTTAGAGCACACATCTGATGGAAAGGTGAGTTCCTCATCAAAAAAATATGCTAATCAGAAACACAGCGTCAACTGAGCGTGTGGCTGTTGAAGCTTTCAGCTGCATAATGTAATGTTCTACTTGGGCACAAGTAAAAAAAGAAAATTGAAGTTAGGAAGGCTGTCCAGGGGACCTACAACTGCAGGTGTGATAAAATAAGTAACAGTTGAAATTTCATCTGAGTTTTTTGCCTGCTACTAGGCAAATAAATGAAAAGATTTCGTTAAGACAAACTTATTCGACATTCATTTCCTAACTATGGAGCTGTAAACATACGGTACTAAGCGGCCACTTTTTAAAAACGTCTGAAAACGGCTTCAAACTTTGGCAGAGAGGCGTAGAGGTGAGGGCCAGCTCGAGTTGTATCGGTGTTTTACCATTATGCAACTATCTTTCTGTACCTACTACTCGCTCTCCAGATAGAAAAAGGTTTACGACTGACAGCGGTATTCATAACTCGTTTTCACTATACAGGGGCCTCAATTACGCCTGCGAGTTTGCAAGAAATTTCAGAATAAATTGACTATGCTCATTACTTAATTTTGTCTCTTCAAGTTCAGAAAGAGCTTCAAAATGATAATTTAGACTTAACATAATATCAAAAGGGATATCCCTCCCTGCTGGCTACACCCATCGAATAGTTTCCTTGTAATTTGCCCCTCAGCAGTGTCATTGCAACAAGACTTAAAAATTTTCTTCAACAAAATTCAACATCGCAGAATGGACTCAAGGTACTTGCAGTGTATGAATATGAGCATTGAGCAAAATGAAAGTCATTTCTGTTGTGGTTATTGCAGACACATGATATGACTCCAAACCTTTTAAAGTCGACTCACTATAAAATATGTCTAACATTTTCAGATCTCTCTTCACTAAAAAGTCATGTCAAAAGTGCTTCCTGAAAGTCACACTATGCTGTGAAAAATAGAACATAATTCAACTCCAGGAGAATCTTTTCAAGAATTCTGTCCCTTAAACACTGTCATCAGATCCAATATTCTTTATGGTAACTTTATAGAGAAAGCAACGAGTATATAAAGAGACGTCCAACTTAGAATTACATAAATATAGCACCAATCCTAGGCCCAGTAAAGAAAGGAGCAGCTGAGAATTATAAAACCCACTAGCAAACCTGGGCCTAGTCAAGAAATGAGGAACTAAGAATTATGAAATCTAGCACCAGATCAGGGCCTGGTAAAGGAATGAGCAGCTGTAAACTATAAAATCAAGAACAAAGCTCTGGCAAAAGTTGGAGGCGTAGAGGAAGGGCAATGATGAAGCCATTTGTGCCCGCAAGACTCCATCCACGCACAGCTCAGCCCGGAGACGGCGGCAGGGCGCGGCGTGACGTGCGATGGTAGGGGTGCCTCTCAGCCTCATTAGTTAGACTTGAGCAAGCATGCCTTGTGCACCTACACGGCACCGGCTGTCTGCTCAGCCTTGTACACCGAAGAGGTGTGTTTGTTTGTGTCGTGGGGTTGAATGAAATCTTTAAACTATTGGTAAATTTTTTGAAGTAAAATCAAATTTATTGAAGTGAAACGCGTTTAAAAATTGTACATAAAATGAATTTTATCAATCGAGCATTCAATCAATCGAGTATCATGAATTTGATCACGTATGCTTTCAGTGGGAATTTGTTTAATAAAAGGTCGTTTTTTAGCTTCTAGCCTGACGCAAAATATATTTAAGCAGGCGACGAAGCTCCTCATTTTTGAGAACTTTCTTGCTCTCCGTTGCGCAATAACTGACAGGGTCGATTTATCAGCAAGAATAGTACGCCACAAGCATCACTCGAGAAGAAATTGCACCAGCTTGATTATGCTCTAAGTTTTATTTCAATTACGACTCCGTTGAAAGTTTTCACTCTGATCGTTTCAGCAAATTGTAGGGCCTGCTAGCTCTAGAGCGGTTTTTTCTCTTCCCTTAATGGATCGGAATGACTAATGTGCTAAATATTAATCGTTTTAAGATTGATAACTGGATGTATTACGTGGAACTGTGAATAATCCTCATTTGGAGAATGCCACTCCTACAACCAACCCACTCACAGTCTGGGTGGCGTGCAAGTAACTACATATTCGAAGGTACTAAATTAAAACTCTAAAATTTTGCTGACGTAAAAATGTGATAGACCATCTTTGAACACACATTGGGATTCTCAATTTTATCTCATAATACATTGAAAAATTTTAAATTTCTACAAGCTTTTTATTGTTATCCTGTGATTTTCAACTCACATCTCATGATATTTTATACTTAAATATTAGGAGCATTACCCGTAGATTTAGAGTTCCAAAATTTCATCTCTGTGAACTTTGAGGGTACGTTGGCTTACGCAAAAAACGGAACTTATAGGATAATATTTATCAATTATTTTGCGTATTTTTATTGCAAGCAAAGTTACTAACAATTACTTTCATGTAGAATTTGTTCTATTATTTTTCGTCAATTTGTTTAGTCTCGAGAATTTGTAATACAGTCGAGCATTTGTTATTTGTTATGCCTTATTTTCGACTGAATTTCTATGAAGCACTCTGAATTTATCTCCTGAACAGAGATGAAGTATTTGAAAAAACAACCTCTCTGGAAATTAAAGTCCTCATTTCCCGCTTTTGGTTATTGCACGTATAAGCTTTAACGAAACGTATGAGGGCTCCGAGGACCCCAAGAATATACGCTCCCAAGTGTTGCCTTTTAAAACGTCAACAAACTGCTCCAAAGTTTGGTGACTTTAAAGCCAGCGTATCTCAGCAATCGATAGAGGTATTCCTTTGTTTTCGAATGACTCACTCTCCAGACGAAGGAGGGTTAGGGAATGACAGTAGTACACATAACTGTTTTTCGCTATATACAGTATGATGCTTGGCACAATCCATATGTATCATAATATCCATAATACCATATGATTCATAGGTACAATCTCGATAACTTTAATAAAATGATACTGCTACAACTAAAAGACATATTTATGATAGCGCTTTGACGAACATACGCAAAAAGCTATTAGAAAATTAACCGTGGTAACCTAAGGTACACTGCAGAATTTGTCTGATATCTTGAACTTTTGCGAGGTAAATATGTGCAAAACTCTGGAGTTAATTTCGTAATGAATCTTTCTCATCAGCTCGCTAAGTAAGCATAAGTGCACAAGTTTAAGTGTAAGTAGCTCGCAAGTCGTCCATAACATTGACGTCTGTGAATGACGTTATATTAGTTACAAAAAGGCAATATTTCAGGCGCAGCAGCATAAGCCTGACTTACAGCAGCAGTTCAGGTGACTGAGAGTCCGTGATGGCCAAGCCACAGTTCGCCTTCTTAAATAACTCGGAACATTCGATTCTGTACTCACGAAGGGCGTCTCTATGGTGAGAACAAAAGAACAGGCTGTCAGTTACGCCTCGTGCTGAGAGTCACGCTCTCACGCACGCCATCTCGCACCACAACATACAGGACAAGCCCTTCGGTGCGCTCTGCCTCGTAAGGCACAGACCTTCGATGTGAAGTGTGGAGAGCAACACATCGTGACTGTCCTATAGGACTTAGGCAAGCAGCCCTCTGGAACGTGACGGTACTCATTTTCTCATCACTCAGAGAGCTTCATTTGGCGCCTGAGTCTCTTGCATGGAAGAAAAAATAGTGGTGAAGAGAATGGCAAATAGGACAGTGGATTAATCAAGTATAATGAACATCATAGCACCGGCAGAACGAACTTATTTACTTTGTAAATTGACTCATTTGTATTCTTGTTTCAAGTCGTTTGTACGAACGAAAAGTATCACACTTTGGAGACAAGTCATTAATCAACTGCGGGCTAGAAATTATCGCAAATACCAATCATTCTGCCCTGAGCTACACTGATTAGATGAATTAAACGATTGCTTCAGATCAATTTTTCGGGATTAGGGCTGAGAAATTGGCTGCTATCGCTCGAATGAAGCTCATTACAACGCTGGATATAAGATTTTACGTACACTAGAATGCACCAAGCTTTGAGACTTCAATAATTGACTTGACCAAATCGAACATTGTTATCCAGCAAAGCCATGCAGAAAGAAGCGAACTGGACTGCCAGCGAGAAGATTGCAGGAGCTACGGCAGTCATCAAATAATTGTTCAGTCATTGATCACAGCAGCTCAACACTAACTGTCAGTTGCAGCAAGTTAAACATGAGTTCTCGATGTTCATAGTCATTCTTGTAGGATTCTACCATTGAATTCGTACTGCTATTTGCTTATTTTTATGTGAGAACTGACCATCAAAACTTGCATATTTTTATAACGCGTGTCTACTAATTTCGACATTGTAGAATCATACATATTGGGCCGGCGATAACTCCACTACATTATCCCGGATAATAATAATTACCCGTTGTAATATATTAAGACCAAAATAGGGTCACCTCGTGTTAGAGCATGGGAACAAATCTGAGGACGCTGGTGTCCAAGCGTGCTCGGTAAGTAACTCATCTCAGCGCGCTGCCTGTTTCGACCACAGCCTGCGTTTCGGAGGGGCCATTCGCCTACACTTTACAAAATTGTGCAATTCCGGCCTCCAGCCTTCGCCGAGTAAGGCACCTGCCCCATGCACAGCCTCTATTTTTTAATGGTCATACTACTTTTGGAAGACACAATGCAGGGAACAAATGAGCATGAATGAAATGTTTTTTAATTGAGAGTTAGTCTCTTATTTCTTTATTCTGAATACTTGTTTAAAATGTACACACCCGTGAGAATATCGTAATGGCATCCCATAGCCGTAAGCTATGTACTGATTAATAAATTTCCCGAACAAACTACAGGTTTTGTGTCTCTGCTGTGGAATTAGCACGGCCATCTCGTCGGAAGTTTGATGCAGGTATTGGAGGTAGAATTTGTGACTTCTCATGTCATAAAACTCGAACTATAAATTTTGTTGTATTTGTGACTTCTCGTGTCAGGAAACTCAAACTATGAACGTCAAAATTCTCTCGCGAGAGGCGATGAGAACGTGGACAATCTTGCTGAGATGCGAGCAAGATCGTCCTCGATCAAAGACTTCCTTGATTACTCGTCACGCAACTACTCACTCACTTATTCCATCGCTCACCCCAACTACACACTCACCCACTTCCGCCATTACTCTCCCCATCTACATCACTAGCCCCAACTACAACCCTCGCCCCAACTACAACCCTCGCCCCAACTACAACACTCGCCCCAACTACAACACTCGCCCCAACAACAGCACTCGCCCCAACTAAAATACAGGATGTTGTATGCCCAACACGGTCCGCATGGGCAGGCTTGCAAAAAGTATGACTCCTCGTCAAAGAAAAAATGAAATCTAAATAGTCTGTGATATACTGTAGAGATAACATAGAGCGATAGTGTGAAACTGATCACAAGACGAGAGTACTTACTAAAAATATGCGACACATTGCTTTCTCTGGAGTACGGCACAGATTCTTTTCGTAAAATTACCATTAAGTGTAAAAAAACGTTGAAAACACATCACTCCTATGAAAAGATATTTCATGACTGTCCTATTAATCGAGACTCAATGGAGCAAACTGAAAGACGTGAAAGACGAATTAGTAAAAGCCGTCACAGTGCGAGTCACCTTGAACAATACAATTTGAAATCGGCTAAATTGACGCAGCGCGAGCAAATTTCTGTCGGATTCGAGCGCCATCAAAAGAATTTTCAGTTCTTGTCCAGTGACTTCCGGACAAAGCATACCGCCGACATCAAAAAATTCCGACTGACGTACGAGGCTGTACGCAACCTCACCGCTGCCACCCACTGCAGTGTTGCACTCGCCGCCACGAACGCTCGGACTCATGCACGTAAACGCTGCTCCGTTCACTGCAGGAAATAAATGTAAAACCCAGCATTCAAATATGCAAAGCTGTCCAGAAATTATGGCAAGACTTTCTCTGTCAAGGTTCTGATGCCTTTGACTTTGTGTCGTGCTGTGAATCTACCGACCTAATTGGAACGATGTCCAGCCGTTTTGAATGGACTTTGTCCCAGTTTTTTAAACCATTCCTGCGAGTCCTTTTCAAGTTCTTCCTCTGGTTATTTGAAGGAATCGTACTTCAGAAAATTTCAAGCTAGTACTTTCAAACATGTCTGACAGGTTTTTTCTGCTAGATTTAATTTAATTATTTCAAAAACTCAACCTGTCATTGTAGAGCGAGGGTGTTTCTCCCTCAATATGAACTGCTCTCTTCTGCCAGAATGCAAGTCTACGTTAATTCTCAAGTTCTGCTACAGCGCCTGCTGCTAGTTACCTTACCTTGCAACAGCTGTGCCAGTCCCGTAGCCACACCTGTGCTAGTTACCTTGCAGCCCGTGTGAAAGTTACCTGGCAAAAGCTGTGCCAGTTACCTTGCAATACCTGTTCCATTTACCATGCAATACCTGTTCCAGTTACCTTGAAAAACATGCACGATAGACCTTGCAATACCTGTATCAATTACATTGCAACACCTGAGCCAATTACCTTGCAACACCTGCGCCAGTTACCTTGCAGCACATGCAGCCAGTTACCTTGCAACACGTGCACCATTTACCTTGCAGCACCTGCGCCAGTTACCTTAATGGATTCCCCCAGTCTGTCGTTAAAGGTCGCTCGTGAAAGTGAATTGCGGCAGAGGTGCGCATAAATTGCTACGCCTCAGAATATTCTCCAAGTCTAAGCCGAAGGATTTTTCCTCTAGCTTGCCGTCTTTCCCTTTAATTTATTACCTGCATTTGTCGTCTCCCAACGCACAACTCAGTAAGCAGCTTGCCAAACGTAAACATTTTTCGCCTCTGAAGGATTTTTGAGAAGATGCAATTCTTGCTACGCCTTCGGAACTAACTTTTCCTGTCCAAGGCCGAGCCTTGCATGTGGCGTGTAGCCGGTAATGAGGAGTCTGATGCTCAGCAACTCGTGTGATAAAACGTAGCCTGTGGAATTAATCTGTTCCTGAACACCTTCCAAATTTGCATTCGTCGCTTGAACAATAACCTGAACTTTAAGCTTTTTCCGGCTTAAATACAATAGACAGCATACATACTTAAACTTTAAATTGTATTTCTCGAGTCTACAAATATAGCACATATGTACATTTTGTTATGCTTACCTAAGTGGAAACAAAAAATTTTCGCACTTGGGATGTATTAGTTTTCAACCGAAAATATGATACGCACTACAAGCAATCTTGAAATGTAGATATACGGTTCCGTGTGTTCAAATACTTTCAGAAAATTTCACGATCTTCGTATCGCATTTCATAGAATGCGTCTGCGTCTCCCATTGGAGGAGACGCTTTCTGTTTTTCTATCGTCCATTTACGTTCTGTTGCTGGAGAGAAGAGATAAATATCCGTATACTAATTTAATTCAAGTGGCACACTAACTCCGGCACTGCCATCTTCACCCTTTTTCTGCAGCAACGCATGTCGTCAAGCACGCCTCAAAAATTACAAGAAGCAAAAAGCGTTTTGAGTCGTGAAGCGGAAGCGCCGGAGCACGTGAGGCGGCGGCTGAGCAAAACATAGAGTTGTAAAAGCGGTCGTTGGTGAGGGTCGTTTGAGGGGTATTCCAGAGTGGTGCAAACGAAATGTTGCGCGGTGAGCTGTGCAGTTGTGATGCGCAGTTGTAGCGCTAGCATCATGATGTGTTGTGTGACTTTCAGAAGCTGATATGTGAATTTAGGGCCATAAAAGTGTGATGCAATGTAATGATGTTTCGTATTTTTCACGATGAATTAAAACCATCGTGGCCACAAGGGAGTTGTTCCAAGAGCTTGCCATTAGCTGTTGTCTTGTTCAGTAAATTTTTTCGGAATCTCATTTGAAACGGAACAACAAAAAGATGACAACCTCATAACAAACAAGTTTTTAAGTTCCATTTTACGGTATATTTATCAAGTTAATAGTACAATTTAATTACCTTCACATTACTAGCACTAGCATCCATGGTGGTAAAAATATGCTAGTCATATCGTTTTAAAGGCTCTTGTTAATTTCTTACACAGCAAACTGCTGTCATAAGTGAAAAGAGAAAGTTAGGTTTTCTGATAACTTGTTTCTTTCTTTAGTTGTACCATCGAATCAGAAAATTAGCCGTACAAACTATTGGTGGTGTCTGACGTAGCGAGATGTAGGACACGATTACGAAACGAATTAATTCTTCACATCACTAGCACGTGAATAGTTTCTCATCTTGTTAAATCGAATTGCATTCCCAATTACATACCAAGATCAATAAATTATCAAACTTTTGATTTTATAAATACAGCGAGTAAAAATGAAAAATACCAGAGAAAGCTCTGGAAATCTCAAATAGTTGAATGCATTTGTTAACAAGAAGCAAAAATGTTTTGCAAGCACAAAATTCATTGAAGAAGCTATGCTCGGAATATTTTTTCAGCTAGCTATGTTTATGCAGATTGATAGGCTCATCCAGGAGAGGTGTTCTTATGTTTTCTTGAGTCGGCCGTAACCTCGTGAGGTGTCAACATTTTCTCCTGTGTGCGTTGCCCTGCTTCAGCCTTTGGACTGCGACCTCTGATTTGCACTTCAGGACTTATACCAAGAATGTTGATATATTGTAAAATGAAAGTTATATCAGTAATTCATTTATCATCTATTTTTTACGAACTATCAGTTTCTTGACAGAAGTATTTTGTTGTTAAGCATGGGTCAACCATACACCACAATATTTACATGAAAAATGGTAATACAGTTTCACACAGTAGTTGATTGATGCGAGGACAGTTCTCTAGCTTGTAGTTTCCTCTATCGTCAGAAAGCAAAATACTCCGGAAAATTTTTGTTTCCGATTGTAGAAAAATAGTTAAAGGTGCAGCCATAGAATGCTTCTTTGAAGTGTTAACAAAATTTGGCTTAAAAATAACAATCAAAGATTAAGAGAAAGCAATTTAAAGTTTAGCATTTCAGCATCCTGAGATAGCCGACGACGGTTGTTAAGTGAACCATAGTCAAAGAAAAATAATCGTAGCGAATAATCTTAGTCCCAGGCAATCGAAGAATGGATGTTAACAGCAGAATGAAAGGAGACAAAGGAGACTCGGCTACGATCGTTGAACTTCTTTCAAGGCAAAGTCAGACCAGCATCCAGTCAAGAAGAATAAGTTCAACTCCTTCCAAAGAAAGTCGAAAACTTGTCGCTAATAAAGACCAAGATAAGAAGCTGCAGAGGAAGAATAAGCCTCGCTAGCTGGCGCAGGGAGCAGCATAATGAGAGCACCCCTGTGCTCAGCACAGGCCACTCGTCATGCTGATCACATCACGCTGCTGGCCAGCAGATCCGCTTACGACCGTTCGAGGAGGCTCTGAACGCCCATAATGGCATGATTAAAGCAATAGCAGGCCCTATAGATTCGCCGATCTCGAGAGATTCTCTATACTCATCTAGCCTGGTCAACAACAGGCCGTGGCGCAGACCCGCTCATTCGCAACACCGTAATGAACATCAGCTCGGTCTGGAGGGACTTACGAGAGTTAATGCAGCGCTGCCTGACAAGACACTTGCTGCTCTCCACAACACTAATGAGCTGACCAACTCCACTCAAATTTTCTATGCCGTGAAAATACTACGCTGTATAATTTTTATATGCTCGTGCCTCAATGTGGACTACGCAAGCGTGCCGTTCTAAAGGATTTTTTTTGTGACAGCGTCCAATTACATGAGAAGTGAACGAGGTGGGCTGGAGGGGCAAGTTACGTTCCATCTCGTAGGACCAATTTTAAAAGATACCAAGGTCTGCATTAAAAGAACGCGGCATAAATAAAATTACATGGTTCGTTAACAGAAATAAAGGGTATCACAGGAAAGGTCCACTACGCTATGATGGATCATAAAGCACGTATTTACTGAACATAGTACAATTACATATCGCTTTATTAAACATCGTAATACTAAGCGACAATTAGACGCGTAAATACTTTTTGTTCTAAACACTGAAAGCAAATGATACTATACTTAATATACATTTCATGAACGACTTGCCTGTGGAAAGAATGTGTTTCCGACATACATGGAGACGAAGATTAAATCCGATAGAAATCTAGACTAAAGACTATATTTGTGGAAACGTATACCTATCGAAATGTAGATGAAGTTATTGGACTGGAATGAATTGTAGGATACGTGAAAAAAAGATGAGGGAAATTTAATTCTAATTCCAGCAGGTGAACTTCGGCCTAAAACGAAGTGACAAATGGGTGATGTGGCGTCGTGGGAGCCTGAGGAAGATACCTTGATGCAAGCCCTCTTCCAGTGCCGCCTGCAGGTTCCTACGTCCCAGCCCTCGCTATTATAGGACTAATGAACGATCGAAAACTTACATTACTATAGAAAATGAAATTCACACTGCTATAAGGAATAAAACTCGCATTGCTATAAAAAATAAAACTCACAGTGTTGTAAAAATAAAACACTTAGTGCAATGAAAAAAAAATCATCGTTAAAAGAATAAAACATTCAGTGCTATAAAAAAATCAGGGTGCAATAAGAAACAAAACTCACAGTGCTATGGAAAATTTGATTGATTATAACTAGACAATGCCTTGTCTCTTCAGGAAGAGAGGATGTTCATGATTTGTTTGTATAAATTTCAGAGCAGATGAAGTACTGGAAATGAAAGAATACGAATGAGCAATAGAAATACACACGAATATAATAGTATTAAAAAATATTCTCATCCACGGAACAACAGCTGCAGCCAAAGATACCCAAGACAATTAATTCGCTTGGTAAATATCACAAGCTTCTCAATCAATCGTCGTGCTAAATGTGGTGCATAAATGAACAAATTGCTTTTGATGTACTCTTCCGTTTGAAACTTATAATTGCTTTTGAAACTCAAAATTTCCTCACTGAAATTTTCATGGAATTGGTTTTAATTTAGACTTTTATCGAAAAAATGAGCGCCACGAAGGGCTCGCCAGTGCTTCATTCCTGAACGGACTCTACTTCGAGGCAGGTAATAGTTGCGCTCGCAACTCCTATGACTTGAAGAAATCTAGTCGAATTCACTTCATGTTTGACTGAAGGTAGCCTACCTCTGAATCTTAAAATTTTATCTACCTCACATTTGAAGTTTACTCTTCTACCATGCTCTACAGTTTACGTAGTCTACCACTGAACCTTAAATTTTAATTAACCACCACACCTTAAAACATAGTCTACCACCATACATTGAAGATGAATCTATCACTCAGCTTTGGAGAGCATTTTACTCAACTTCCCCACGTAAACTGCTGAGTCACGTAAGTTCTCCGACACATAATCATCGTGAATACGACACCAACGCCCTGATTCGAACATGCATTCTAATTTTAGATAAAAATGTCAATATTTCAGTTAAAACTATCTGTGCCGTTTTCAGTGACTTCTCATTTTACATTCATTTACCTGGTGGAGACTCACTTTAAAACCGAAATTTGAGTGGACAAATATTAAGAAGTATTAGTAGTAGTAGCAGTAGTAGAACAAAAGGGAAGAAAAGTCAGTGAAGAGATAGTGAAGAAGGGGAAAAATTGAAAGAATTAAAGTGGGCACGAAAGATACACGTCCCGAAGGCCAACTTACAGCTGAGGTAACCTAACAATGTCTTGGAAAAATGTTAAGCAAAATACATATCGAGGCAGACTAAATACTCACACACCTCTCCAGCTATGCTTATAATCTATGCTTATAAATTACTGAGAGCTCTGTGAGCTTCACGATCATTCCATATAATCAGCATTGAATGCAAAATGACTCCCATACATGACGTTAATATTTTCTCAAACCTAGAGCTTTCTCCAGCTATGTAATCTTATATGTGGTCGTGTATTTATATCGAACTTGAACAATGAACAGAACAAAGGCACCTAAATCGCCCAGCACACGAACACCAGCGTGTGATAACGAGGAGAGTTGAATTTTCTCTGTATTTTTCGACATGAAACACGTCAGAAATGTTTTCACAAAGCAAAGATATAACAAGAGTGCTCTTTATTTCTTCGTATGAAAGTGCGACGTGACCGATTGTGGCCCTAGCAATGTTTTTATAATGCTTTTCATATTAACCAGTCACGAAAGAGTGCTTAACAGTGACTTTTTGTCTAACCTCTTAATAGATTATCAAAGACCTTGGTACCAAAAAGTAATTTGTTCCATGTTAAAAATTTTCCTTGAATATTTTGGCACCTGAAATTGCCTAAATGATGGGCTAAGGCATAATTCATAAGGGATAATTCTGCGCTCGACAGCCGCCTGTCGCCTGTAGGCACTAGAAATTGTTGATGCTCAGCACTTCGTCACGCGATGGTCTCATTCATAAATTCAGAAACATTCACAAATGCACAAACCTCGCCTTTTTCTTATGCAAGGCACAAAATCATCAAAAGAATTTCATTTCATTCACCTTGAAGTATTGATATTGCAGCACCAAAATTCACTGGAGCAATGGAGGTTAAAAGAGAGAAGCAGTTTTGCTGAACTAACTCGGTGTCAAAATAGTTCCTTGTTTCAGTTATAAATTGACTTCAATTTCTCATTCGAGTGTAGGAAAGAAAGTCAAATTCGTCATTAGATCTAAAAATATTCTTTGCGATGATACTCTATTTTAAAAGCTGCACATAAATGCAATATTTACAACCAACATTGCCCTCAAATAAATTCTCTCATCGACGTTAAGAAATGATCTAGACATGGCTTTGACAGACGCATGTTGAAAAGTGTCCCTGGCTTTGAATCATCCACTTAATTTTGATTCACCTGAGCAATATTGCGGCGATGAATACTAAGAAAGCTATGAATAAAAAGAGGGTCTGAGCGGTCCAGGCGGGGCCCAATAGACATGGATCGATGCTGCAAGACGCAAGGAGAAAGGCCTGGAGACGGCAGGTGTTCTTGGGGCTGCAGAGACCTTTTTCTAGCTTCTTGCCATATTGTTATTGTACGGAAACCGCATGGTAAGCCTCAATCTATCCAGATTACTTCCGCCAATCTGCAGGATTACTCTCGACGTGCACAGAATTTTTTATAAAAATAATATGATGAAGATACGCGTGTTCCAATAGATGGTTCCGAGAACGACTCTTAAAACAATATTTCTCTTCATGTTGAATCTTATTCAAAATAAGTTTGTCTTATAAAATGATAACAACTGTCTAAGTTCTATTTTGCAAATGTTTCAAATATGAGCAGCTTGACTGATCCATCAGGGAGCATACGCCCGTCTTGCTTCATCGCTGCTGAGAAGTTAGTGAAAAAAGTAGTGAGCACAACTCAATTCAGGATCTCCAGTCGAAAGTTTCGGCTCGATAAGAACTAAAAATCAGTCCAAGCTACTTAAAAAGCAGAGTGCCAGGTCCATTGATACTCCATTTCCGCAACTAGGGTGCAAAAAGCCGAAATCCCTCAGTGTTGGAGCCGTCAAAGGAAGAAGCTTCTATCTAAAATATTCGAGGTGAAGTGGGCGTCTTGGTCATCAAAGCGAGCAAAAATCCTTGACGTGGCTCTAGCAAAAACATGTCTCGCTGGAGATGCTTGAGACATCGCTCACTCTAATAATTCATGCAAATCATTTATGATGGAAGAGGAAGCACAACACAGCGGCTATGCAAGACCATTTGTATGGCATCTTGGCCCGCGCTCTACGACCAAAAGACGAATGTGCAGAAAAAAACTTTAGCTCAAACTTTACAGTTTGACAGGAGAGAAGAATCTGATGCAAAACGTATTCCTAACTGAGACAGAAAACTAGAAGTCTGTAAACTAGAGATTTTGTTTATGCTGAAAGAACCCGATCCTATTCACTCTAGAGTTTGGTACTTAAGACAAAATTGAAGTCAAGTTTGCTGGCCAAGATGCAAAATTTTGCAGTCACTGTTGTTGTTTGTCGCCAAGAAGAAGGAGCGGCACTGCAGAAGTTAGAGCGACTTTTCTGTGGCCCAAAACTTGAAAAACGAGAAGCTGCTCTTAGAAGCAACTTGGTGAAGAAAAGTTCTGACTCTGTACTTCGTTGCTAATGAGAAAATTGGACTTTTAATGATCAGGAGACATGCTTTTGCCTTCAGTTGAACGGTGTTACACTGAGCTCTAACTTTGATGCTGCAGGAAACCTTTAACGGGGCCATCGACAAAACTTCTCACCGGCCTTCACGAAGAAGCCGAAATTTTTTCCAGCACATTTCAAAAAATGGAGAGTTTGTCGTTGAAGCAAAATAACCCTCTGCTAAGATTGTTAACGATTTCTTTTGACAAAATGTTCATCTACCGGTAAATAAGTATTCACGTGGGATAACAATTACATAACAAGAAATCTATTACTCCTACGAGCTTACCCATTTTTTGAGTGACGAAAATGCCCTAACACATATTGTCTTGTCTCGTAGGTTGTGTGAAAGAAGCAGTATCTTTTGCTCATACTTAATAATTGGCTACTCGTTACTAAAAGCAACTTAGTTTTGCAACAAGCTAAAATCGCTGGTAATTGTTGCCTGATTGGAAAGAGTATCTGCTCAATGAAACAATCGAGCAGAGCACATGGAAGCTACATCTACAAAGTAGGCGAACAACTTTAGAAAAGTTTGCCGGACGGGCTCGAGATGCTGAAGTTAGCATCGTAAATATTGTTGTTTCGAGCAACATTTCCATGGTAAGAATATTCCTCCTCATCCCGAGGCCGCTGCTCTTTATTCGCAGGGAAAAAGTTGAGCATTATCAGAACTTACACGGCGCGGCAACTCAGCGCCTTTCGGAAACCTCAGGAATTTCGGGTTTCTTCCCGTGGCTCTAATTCAGTTTGGCCCTTTTTAACCCGAGAGACTTACAAAAGAAATTATCGTAAAGATAAAGGAACAGGGGCGGCATTTGTTGCTCGCAGCAGGTAACGAGGGGGGCTGGAGTCAAAGAGTAAACATGGTTTGCCCACCGAAATGAAAATTAGAATTGCGAGAGAACGAAAACATTTCTTCCCAATCTTAGCGTCAAGCAATGCCCTTGCTTAATGTTTTTATTTATGCACCCGAAGTAAGTTTGAAAAATTCCTTACAATTAATGTACAAATGTTGTTTAATGATTCTCATAAATGTCAAACGGAATCAAATGTTTCAAGACAGAAAACCAACGCATGCCAAGATGGAGATGGAGCCAAGTTTTTAAATTCTTGACATAGAGGTGAATATAATTAACTGCGCGCACAGCTCGTCTTGATATCAATAAAGCAGCATTGGAAAAAGTCAGGCTCTACTCCTCCATAGCGGACAAGGCATGTATGACGATAAATCTTCCTGACTTACCAAGTGCGCAACGAAAAAAAATGCAGAGCAGTGAGAATGAGACGTAACGTCTACTGTGTACATGGTGCAATGTCTCAGCGGGTCTATACTTGTCGTATTGACTGACGTATTGAAAAACGACTTACATACCTGTGGGGTCGAAGGGTTTCTGGTGCGGTACTGGAGGAACCAATAACAGAGACACCGAATTGTGCGAAAACGATGGAATTATGAAGCAGCTGGTGAAGTGTTAGGACACATTGTGGCAGTGTAAGCCCTGTCATTTTGTCCCCTGGAGGTGAGTGGTCGAGCAGAGGAAAATCTCGTCAGTGAAAGGGTTTCAAGCTCCCTCGTTCCGTCCCCACCTCCTGCCCACGCCGCTTGACACACTTTGTGTGTAGCAGCGTCAGCACAAGCGGTGTGTGCGGCGAGGCTCGAGCCTTCATCAGGACTGCACTTCAGTGACATTCACTGAACATAGCCGAAATAACCCATGACGTTCATAGAATATTACAGAAATGAGCAGGGAGATTCACTGAACATAACTGAAATGAACAGAAACGTTCGATGAATGTAACAGAAATAAACAATGACAAACATTGAATGTATCAGAAATTAACAGTGACATTAACTGTATACACCAGTAATTTATAATGTTATTCACTGGATGTAACAAAAATGAACAGTGACATTCCTTGAATTTAACAAAAATGAACAGCGACGTTCAATGCACGTAACATACATGAAGAAGGACATTTACTGAATACAACAGAATGTGACAAGGACGTCCCGGGAATGTAATAGAAATAAATAGAACATTCTCTGAACACAAGTGAGGTGAACAGAGACATTCCCTGAACACAAGTGAGGTAAACAGAGACATTCCCTGAACACAAGTGAGGTGAACAGAGACATTCCCTGAACACAAGTGAGGTTAACAGAGATATTCCCTGAACACAAGGGAGGTGGGCAGAGACATTCCCTGAACACAAGTGAGGTGGGCAGAGACATTCCCTGAACACAACTGAGGTGGGCAGAGACATTCCCTGAACACAAGGGAGGTGGGCAGAGACATTCCTTGAACACAAGGGAGGTGAACGGAGACGTTCGATCAGTATGAGTGCATGCGGAAACGGATTTCAATCAGACTGAAGGCGGCAACCACGACCCAAATAGCAAGGGCCTCTACGCATTTAGGGAGCAAAAATTACGGTCGCGAAATAAAAATTCCCCAACCTAAGTTCACCATCATCAATTCCTTGCAACGTCCGTGTTTTTCAGCTCTAATTAGGCGGTAAAAAGGCCCGCAAAAGTTACAGCGATTGCAATTGATTCCAATTGATTGCGCTGGTCAGCAGTTTCCGAAACATTCGCCTCTTCAAAAGCAGCTGTACCTGCTGACCGCATGGGGTCCGATCTGATGGGTAAATCGCCGTCGCTGAGCACAACGTTGGAATCTTGTTTTGGAAAGATGTCATTGAAAAAAGGTTCCTTCTTCACAAGATTAAAACCGTATTCATACCTTGCATCGAACCAATGACCTCATCTCCATGTCTCGTGCTTTAAAAATTTGAATAAGGAAATGCTAGAATGAAAACAGAAAGTAGCGATCAATAAAGAATTAGAAAATTTGCTCCGCTAGAAATTTTTCAGCTTGCCTTAGTCTAGTTTTGCGAGTGCCGCGCGATGTGTTATTCACCAGGCCCTGAAGCTGTAGCCGCCCTTCACTGATGTCCGCTTATTAGAATAACTAAATTTCGCCGAGTTGTTGAAAATACATGGTGGAAATTATTGACATACGAGAGGTATCTTAAAAAGAAGCGAGTGAACGTATTTCCATTAGAATTAATGTGCTACATGGTGGTATAACATCTGAGTTTACGGTAAGAGTGATTTTATTAGGGCTATGAAATTAGACTGATTTACATTTTACTCACGGATTAAATATTTTGCTCTCTTCGGCGAACCAAATAATTCACAAAAGACTAAAGTTTCCTTTAAAAACTTATGTTATATATGTAAAAGATCCGTGACGAGCATTTGCACGGTGCAAATTTGCAGACTGATGTGCTGCTGACGTGAGCTATTTGCTATGAACTCTAAGCTCATTTCTGTTTCAAAATGCAAGTTTAAATGCATTTGAAGCCATTACAGAGTTTTTTCTCATTTCATAAGCCCGCACTCAATAAACCTCACATAACCCGGACTTGGTCTGCTGTGATGTGTGTACCTAGACCAGCCTTGGACGACCATAGTGAGCACACTGAGAAATTTCGAGGCTCTGGGAAATTATTTTTTTGGAATATGATGTGCTAGACTGAAGTGAAAGGAGAATTGAGCTTTGAAAGATCTAAATAAACATAAGTTAATGCTTAAGAAATAGATAGAAATAAGTGTAATTATTTGAAAAATATAAATGGAATTGAAAAACAGATACGGAATGAAAAGTGAAAGATAATAAAAAAGTAGAGCACAGAGGGAAATCATGGCAGATCGCTTGGAAGTAAGAGCCTCCATTCTAAAGATAAAATTTCGGTGAGATTCAAGCAACGGTCGCTAATCGTAACATTGCATCAGCTAGCACTACTGGTGCGATAAGGCTATCTTTGCATGAACTGAGTTTAAAATACCAGACGTGTGAGACTTTGGAAAAAAGTTTTTGTTAACTATAACGTTTTCAATCGCTTAGAAATACAATCTGTCCCACTTCGCAGGCAAGATACGTACATCGTGCGGCTTGGAGACTTCACTCGAGTCGGCTAGGCTTATTGAAAAGTATGCATCCAAAGCGGGCCTTTCGGAACACTGCAATGAAACTCACACCTGTGACGTGGTGCCAGCGCACACAAACTGGCCAAATGGCCAAACTATGTGACCGCAATGCCACATGTGAAACGGTTTATGAAACATGGGCCTTCTACATAGACGGGCTTGTGGCCCCAGATTGCTCTAAATGAACTCGAGCTCTATTGTAGTCAAGCTATCTAGATTATCCCCTTCCCCTCTCAAAGTGACAATTTGCAAAAAATATTTGTTCGTTGACGGGCACTCCCGTCACACTGATGTGAGATTGACGTAATGAAAACATGTACGTATTACTTCTCAGGTGGTCATAACTACATGCTTTGGAAATCCTTCATCAATGCCAAGCACGCCAACTGCCTTTGAAACAAGCGCGGCCGGTCGTCACAGTCGTACGTCAGTGCGACGGCTGTAGTTACCAGCCTTACGTCGCGAAAAAAAACACACGAGCCAACAAAGGTGACCTCTACCCAACTTATGGGGGCAGACAAGCACATAACCTTCCTGTGGAGCATTAATATTGGTCCTCAAACCCATTTTCGTGATTAAAACAAGCAGACAGACAGAAAATCAAGGGAACTCGTGATGACTGTGACTGCCGCTGTGCTAGATGGAGACGAGCGGGGTAAGAAGGTGCCCACTCGAACGTCAGGGACTCGAGTGAGCACCGGTTCACGGGAGTAATCGAAGTAATCAGGGCATTATACACATATTTTGGTGGTCAAATTAATGTCTTATTGAGACTCAAATTGGCGAGGATATAACCCGTGCGGCCTTTTTCTTGTTCAGTTTGAAAGGGAAGAGATCAGTAGCGCGTGTACATAATACGCCAAACAAACCTAAGTGTACAGTATCGTAATTCGATATAATGTGCGAAGAATAATTTCATGCTAGCTTGAGTGCAATTCCCGTTTAAACAGCATTCGAATTCCTTGAAGCGCGTAATCAATGTAGTACTTCAAAGACAGAAGCACCAAGGCTGCCTCTCACAAGCCCCGCAGCTAAGATGCTCACTGCTGCTCGAATTAATGCCAGCATTAAATTCTGACTCTGGAATTGCACACCATAAATATCCTTCGCTCTTGACTCGGATTCTGAAGCTTTCCCGCACTCGAAGCAGTCTGAGAGCAATGCAATGAAAATTAAGTCGTTAATCAATACTGCTAGTTTGCCTAAACGGCTGAGTTTCTTTCATCACCTTCGTGGACTTTACGCAAAAGCTTCAGTGCAGTGCAGTCTTGGTAGGAAATAATCCATCATTACAGCGCAGTTCTGAGGCTCAATGGTCTCGCTGTCGCATGTCTGTGCGCAGCTCTCTGTCCGCTTCAGTGGGGAGTCGTGAGCAGCATGGTACCAACTATGAAACTGACTGACGTCTCTGGAAGTGCATCGTGATCAAGCCATGATGTGACACCAGGCATCGCGTGAGAGGATATATGAGCTTGGTGATGAAAACTAAATTACTTCAATGGCAACTTTTCTGAATTGACCTAATTTGCATCAGGCACTATCTCTTGATCAAATAGTATGTCCTGTGTTTGGAGCTTAAAATATGCACTTCATCGACGATTTTAACCCAGTTTTTCACGCAAAATAGCATAGTTTAAAAACTAACCTAAATCCCAAATTAAAGGCAGAATAGCAGAACTTAGGACAGAAAACCTACACCTTGCGTCGATGATAAATGGCTGCTGATAACAGCCAATGTCTGTTATGTTGCGCGAGTGGCTACTATAGGAAGGCTCAAATCCCCATTCATCATAAACGAGCTGCCTCTCGATCGCTTACGAATACCGCATGGAAAAGAAAACGTAGTACGTAGTCCCCTGGTCCCAACCGTCTGATCGTGCTCAAAACTTCGTACGAAATAGAGACGTGCGATGCGCGTCATACGGCGTGCTAAGCCTGCACATAAATGTGAGGGAAAACGTGTTCCTGCATTTCCCCGGGGCTGCTCAGGTACTGTTTCAAAGACAAAAATATGTTATACAGAAAAAAGAGGATCCTTGGCGTCCTTCCTCCAGAGTTTTTGTGATTATTGCATTTCTTACTCGTGCTATCACCAGACTCTCACGGGCGTAAAAGACTCGTATTGTTCTTATATGAAAAGAATTTTCAATTCCTTTGCAGAATATGCAGAATATCTTGTTTCCATAAAATTTTTATAAAACGTGGAGCTTTTGAGCGTAGATATCATTCATCTTCAGCAGAAAATTCTCAAAAAGGAAAAACACAAATTTAATGAAGAAATAGTTCAATACACAATTCTTAAAATATGACAAAAAGACGAACTTAGGAACCAATCTGTTACATTAAAAGAATTAGAGCAATTAAATATTTAACTAATAGTGATTTTCAACTGTATTCCGACTGGAGAACTTTTACTTCCGAATTAGACTTCCTGCGAGATTATTTTAGTATTAATAAATTTCCATTTCTTGTAATTGAAGCCTGTTTCAAGAAATACCTTGACCTTGCATTTAGTACTAAACAGGAATATGCTACCGTGTCCAAGAAACTAATTTTCTGCTCAATTTCACGAAAAAGTTCACATATAAACCAGCAGATTAAGCGGGAAATAAATAGTAAACTTCAAGAACATTACCCTCACGCAACAAATAAAGCCATTTTTCGCAATAACCTCACTATTGGCAGTTTCTTCCAGGTAAAGGATCGTGTACCTACTCTAAAGCGAAGCTTTATTATATTGGTACTCATGTGGCCAGTGTGATGCCACCTACTGCGGGG
>VOMN01053468.1:0-11484 GCA_014899125.1 Orchestia grillus | reverse complement strand
CCCACTTTTTGTAGGATTCTGCGCCTGCCCCACTTTTTGTAGGATTCTGCATTCGATGGTAGTCCCGTCGAAATTTCCGGGCGCATCTGTCTCGTCGGAGGCCTCAGATTTGCGTCATTTTTCACGAGAAACAGAGCTTCAGTTTTCGAGAGAGTAAGATTTCCAGGGCTTTTTCCGTTGAATTTTTACGAACAATTTAGGTTTGGTTCAGGTTTGATTCAGGTTAGGTTCAGGTTTGGTTCAGGTTTGATTTAGGTTTGGTTCAGGTTAGGTTCAGGTTAGGTTCAGGTTAGGTTCAGGTTTGGTTCAGGTTTGGTTCAGGTTAGGTTCAGGTTTGGTTCAGGTTTGGTTCAGGTTTGGTTCAGGTTTGGTTCATGTTTGGTTCAGGTTTGGTTCATGTTTGGTTCAGGTTTGGTACAGGTTTCGCAAGGTAAAGTTTTCAATTGAACGACATCATCCCCCCTCCACTCTCCCCTTCACCCCTCAAATTTGCAGGGATATATTCGATTTGTAAGATTTTTTATGCAAAACAGTGCTTCAGTTCTCACAAGATTCAATTCTCAAGAACTTTCTCCTACGAAATGTGGTGCAGACAATTCAGAATCCCACTATTTCTTCTTCTACAAAAAATATATATCCTTTTATTTGCACCCCATTAGGCATCCATCAGACGTTTTCGGGCGATTTAACTCCGTTCGTAGACGGCCCCGTCGCGGTGGCCCCTGTTCGAGTACATTCCTCGAAATAGCGATGTACTTTTCGAGTACATTAGGCATGTAAGCGCGTGCATCAATTTCCGATGTGCGTATGCACACTTGTAGCAGGTGCAGTACGCCACGAAAACATATACCACTTCCTGTGTCGCACATACATCATGTGTCAATACCTGCACACACACACACACACCGCCCGCACCTTCCGTACCTGCACGGCGACACCTGCTTTCTGCGTTCCACTGAAACGAATGTTTTCGTGTTTATTTGCGGTATGTTTATGTAGTATATGTATTTATGCAATGTATGTAGAATTATGGTGCGTATATACGTATATGTAAGCTGTATGTGATATGTAGTTATATTTTTGGAACGAATGTGTATTCATGGCATGTGTGTATAATTATGGTACACATGTACATTATGGTATACGTGTACATTATAGTTTACATGTACAATATGGTATACATGTACATTATGGTATACGTGTACGTTATGGTATACATGTACATTTATAGTGAATTGCCTCGAGGGCTACAGGACTTAACGATCATTTCCTAATCATACTGTGTGAATGCTTAACTGTCATTTCTGTAGCAATCAAAATTGATAAAACCACACAAAGCGTCTTTGTTCGGGGGTTCATAAAGTCTCTCAATAGTTTAAAAACTTAGTTATAAAAGTAATTGATGAGCTATAAAGGGTGTCTAAAAAAAGTTAACTTAATTCAAATAACTATAATCTCAAAAGCTATTGAAGTTACAAAAATTGTATTTCACACGTGCATCTTGTAAGGATACCAGCTTGATTCAAATTTTNTTTCAGGGAAGCGCTCTTGAAATGAGTCATGCACCTGTTGAAAACTTTTACTCTCCAAATACTTCACAACGGTGAGTGTTCTTAGTTCTTTTGCCAGTTGCACCTTGAGGGCTCATCGAAGGATAAAAAGAATAACAATACCAGCATGACACTGTCGTAGTAATTTAATACGAAACCGTATCTATGATACAGTAAAAATAATCTGTGGAGGACGCAGTGAAACTGTGAAGTGAGTAAACTAGCTTGTGCAAACAGGTTTTTGATGTTAGTTTCTAAAAATCGTCGTAAAAAAATACGCTCAAATCTATTTTCCTTCAATTTCCCAACATAAATGTAGAATATTTGATGAACAATGTGCAACTTTCTAAATTTTTAGCTTCAATAGTTTTTGAGTTGTAGGTATTTGAAATCAGGTTAACTTTTTTTTTGAGACATCCTGTATTATTTAGAGTTTTTCCATTGTACAACATGAGCATCAAGTTTATTAATCCCATTTTTTAAGCCCATGGAACAAGTCGAATTTATAAATCTTATCAATCACGTTTGTGCAGCAATTAAATTTTAAACTTGTAAAGAGGCTTTATGTATGTGTGACACTCTTGTAAAAAACAGGATGCCCAAGCAAGCCGATAGGTTTCAAGTACCTAAATGAAATTTATGGGGATAATTTGGAGAACTTCTGGGAAAAGTTTTATAATCCTAAGCTTTCGAGTTGTTTTACACATCCCGTTTCCAAGGAAACAAAATTACATAATTTGCGAGGGGTATGGGCGAAGCGGGTATTTAGTATACAAGAATCGAACTTTTGGACGCTACATTTCTTCGTTTTTTAAAAGAAGAGTTGGTCAACTAAAGTTACACCAATGAATAATCCCGTAATAAGTGTAGGAGCATTCGATATCTTTGTTATAAGAATTTGGGTTATTGAATGAATAAAATGCTCGTGAAAGTTTTTACAATAACTCTAACAATAATTATAAGTTGAACAATAACGCTAATTATCTTGCTGGCTTGGTCACCCGGTGCCTTGCAGTGTACACGCTTCAGAAATAAGACAGGGCAAAAATAAAGGGTTTTTAATCCTATCACCATTACGGTTCATTGGGCTAATATGAATTAGACATCTCCTTGGGCTTTTGATATGTGTCAGGAGAGAAACAAAAGTCATTAAAAGCTTAAACAGGACTCTAAAATGATTCGAAATATTCCACTCCTATGGGATTTTTTAGACGATGACGATTCATTGGGACCAAATGCATTATGATTTCATTTCGCTTTGGATATCTTTTAAGAAATAAAGTAGAGTCATTAGCGGCTCAAAGGAGATTTTAAAATAGTGAACCTAAGGGTTACGGATTTTCTAGAGATAAAGGACACGTTGAAGTAGACAGGTAGACAGGAGAGGGCGGAGATGCTAGAATATCTCTCTCAAAGTTCTAGAAGACCCTATAGACTCTAGATAGATTTACCTTCTACACTTATTATATGAGTACTTAGAACCTGGGCGTGTTTCGACGTTTTTCCTAATTTAATTGACAATTTTAAAATATTATTTGTTTGCGTATATTTGATACGCATGTGTCGTGAGTCTGTCAAGTCATTTCAAATTTTTTAGAACGATTCAATTCTTGATAGTGAATTCTTGTGACCTGTGCAATGTCGAAGATAAACTACAACATGCTTTTGGGAAATTTTATTTTTCATCTCAAGCCCGCTTTGCAAATCCTAATGGGGAAAATTGAGGAAACCGATAGAAAAATTGTAAATGAGGTGTTGTCTTCAATAACACCAGTCAAGAGAGAACTTGTTTCCTGCTTATACTAATGATTTTTAATGTATATGTTTCATGCACACATGTATAATTTTCGTGATCGTAATAACGAAGTGTGAGCACATGAAAGTTATCATTTTCGACTCCTTGATGATCTCCGTAACTTAGATTTAACGTGTCCTCGTTTCAACCCGTTCACCGGCAAGTTCTCTGCAGAAAACTTAAGTTTTTAAACGATTTTATTGGGTCGAGATATGTGAGTGCACTCAGGAATGGTCTGTTTGCACCGAGGGAGGTCATGGCAGCACGGGTAAACCGGTCCCTAGGTCCTTTTTATGTTAAATCGAACATACCTTGAGTTTACTTGTACGATGTTGAAAAATTTGAATTACGATAAAAAAGTTAACTCCTTACGGAGGAATGGTTGAAGCTTCTTTCTTACAAGTGGCGTAAACGTAATTGAATTAACAATTGATAAGGTATTATACGATCATCCTGGAAATTGCCGCCTGCACCATATTTGGCATACTTTATTCAATCTTACTCTTATTGTATACGTTGTGTGAATGAAAGATAGTGCAATACACATAGATGACTGCTACTTTCTATGCGTCAAGTATCCCTTCAGCGGCGGTCGTTCTTGCAAGCAGAAGTGCTGTTCAGCATTGATTTCGACACACGATTTACCGTGACTGGTGGGTCCTCTGATTCACAATTTCGCCCACAGTGCGCAACCTATCCTCTACTTGCAGACAGGTAACCGGTTCGCATTAGGGGTACTCGTGCCTGGTGCTGAACAGAGAAAGTGTTGGTGAGAATTTAAAAGGATTCAGTCAAAGACTACTTTTATTACATGCTGAGTGACAATTTTATTAAAGGCTCAGCTTTTAATAAAAATTGTCCGTGACTGATTCCTTTGAAATTCTCAAAGATGTACTCACTAAGACGTCGAATATTTTCTGAAATTAAGAGAAACTATGGATTCAGATCCCTCACTTGAGCAGCGTTTCGCTCAAAACGGATTTTGGAATTTTTTCGTGACACAATTGGGCGAAAATAGTCTAGAAACTGAGTGCAGGAATATTAACTGTTTGAAATAGATGCTGGTAAGATAGAAAGATGTTCGATAGTAGGTACTGATGAGCATTGACATAAGTACTAATGGTGTCAAAAATACAATTGGCAATTATGGTGTCAGATATAGCTTCAAATGGCATCAGGCATGGGTAATAAAGGTAGTATAAATAGGTACTACTAGAATCAGAAATAAGTACTTATGGTATCAGAAAAAGTCACAGATGGTATCAGAAAAAGTCACTAATGGTATCAGAAGTAGGTACTAATGGCATCAGAAATAATCAATAATGGTACCAGAAATGGATGATATTAGTATCAGAAGTAGGTACTCATGGTATAAGAAATAGATACTAATGATATCAGATATAGGTACTAATGGCATAAGAATCAGGTACTACTAGTATCCATAATGGTATCAGAATTATCATTAAATTATCATTAATGGTATCAGAAATAGGTACGAATAGTTTCAGACATTGACATGTGTAGTTTCAGATACGGCTTCTAATGGTATTAGAATGGGTAGCAATGGTATAAAAAACAAGTACTAATGCTATAGGAAAAGGTACTTACCAGTCCATGCCGTCTAGACGGGTGTGACTTCAATAAGGAGCAGGTAGAGATGAGGGGGGCGGAGGAAAAGTAGAATGGGGGCAAAGGGGGTGCGGTAGAAATACTACAGCACAAGTTCCACACTAAAATCGTCTATTGTATCTAATTTACAAAGTTCAGCACGTCAGCCACACAGTGCTTGTTGGGTATGAAATTTACAGTCATTTTTTTCCCCGATCGCAACGCAATCACGTCATTTACTCGACGGCTTCTTCGCTCTCTAGTGTTATTCCTACGAACTGATGCGAGAGAAATTCTTTGCGCTCGCCGGAAAAGGGAAAATAAGCCCAATCATTTGGGTGGTCATAACCAAGGAAAACTATCATTCGAATCCTGGAAAATTTCAAAGAGAATATTTTAAAGAAGGTTTGAGTGATAGTGGTGACGTTTTATGGTTGTATTGGTGTCACGAATGCCATGAGTTCTTAATATTAATATTCTATGAATGGTATTATCAGTTATTAGCGTTATTATTTTGTTAGCGACGTAAATTCCAAGTTTGCATTTTTCACTGGACAGAATTATTTTGATATCGGCATTATTTTCTATTAGCGGCTGTATTATTCTATTTTGTTGTCATTTTTAGTTAGTATCGTTATTATTTCATAATTGGTGTTATTTTAGTGACTGTGACTAATCATATTGATTTAATAAATATTAGCGTTCAATAATTTGATTCACTTTATTATTCGATCATAGGCTTCATTTTCACGAAATAACTTTATTTTTCTAATACAGATCATGACGTTATTTTTACGGCTTTGGAGTTATCATGTTCAGCATTATCACACCATCATCTGACATTGTTATTGGTATTTATTTTCAGTATCATTACATTTTAATCTCTTACGACATTATGAATTATATATTAGCGTTAATACGACGGTATTTCGGCAGACCGGTTGAGAAATGCTGAGCTGAAATGCACTGGTGAGGCCTCCTACGCTATGGGTACTTGGAAACGTTTAAAAAACTTTCATATGACGCTCAAGAGCGATGTATGAAACGTTTATGGAACGTTTGTTGAACATTTATGGGACATTCACGGAACGTTAATGAGACGTTTGAGAAATATTCATGGAACGTTGATGGTACGCTTATTGGACGTATATAGAAAGCTCATTCAATATTTATGGGAAACTTAGAAAACGTTTTTGGAAATTTTATGAAACGTTTATGGAACCTTTGCGGAACGTTTATGAAACGTTTACGGAACGTTGCTTCGGGGGATCCCCTCTGCAAGAGATGCCACGTGGCCGATCCTGCGACTGGCGGAGTCGTTGCCACGCTTCCTCGATTGGAACCTGAAAAGACAAAAAATTCGTGAATTGAAGATATGAATGATAACTCTAAATACGCGTCAAGTTCATTTCTAGTGCAAGCGAGATTTTTTACTATGAATAACACTACGAGTATGTTATAAAATTTTATTTTTGTTTGTTCTTGGCTTTTTAATATGAACAAGCATGTTACAAATTTTTTTTGTTTTGTTTTTGGGTTTCTACTGTAAATAACACTGCGAGCATATTACAAAAAAATATTTTTATTTCAGTTTTGTTCTTAAGTTAAACCTGGTGTCGAAGGGACTGTACAGTCTTTTAATTTCCGACTTCACTCCGGAATAGAGAACAAAGTTAGCATTAGATGCCATATTTGGATGTCTGCCAACATTGTCTTCAGACATTGATTGATCGTAAGACAGACCCATTTACATGGCACATGACAAGGAGGTAATGCTTGGAAATAAAGCTCATTTAAATTCATAAATGGGAATTTATCATCATTGGTCAAAAACACAGACAAACTTAGTTTTTGTTTACAGACAAACACACATTTACTCTTCGTAATTATCGTTCCCGAATCTAACGCGCATAAATTATCGTTAAAATCAAGATTCTCTTGACGTCTGCTGAACCCAAGTGTCGGTGCACATGATTTCCTAGAGCAGAGTTAGACAAACGTTTCCTGCGGCAATCATGGCCCGTCAAAACCACACATGTGAACGCGCGCCTCATTCGATTGCAGGGCGCGCCCTGATTGGTTGATGCATTTGTGGTTGACACAAAGGTGTATGCATGTCTGGAGGGGAGGAGAGAATAAAAAAATGTTTCTTCGATCGTGTCATTATTTAATTTTGGCCAAGTGACCTAGTTACTGTTTGAGCCCTCGTCACTACTTGATCTTGGCTCTACTGACCACGTCACTACTTGGCCTTGCCACTACTTGACCTCGTTTCTATTTGACCTTGATACTACATACTTGGCCTTGTCATTACCAACCTTCACACTGCTTGACTTTCATTTAACTTGACCTTGAACTCGCTCTTATGCTTGCTATTGTTGCTGAATTCAAAATGACGTTGTGGGTTTGCATCTGTAACGATTTCTTGTCGCTCATTTTCGCGCTGAGTAAATGTGTGCGTTATGAGTTGACGGCCGCAGGAGAATTGGAAGAAATTATAGTATATTCCCTACTAGGATAATAGGATAATAGGTCCAATAGGATATCCCCTACTAGGATAATAGATCCGAAAGGATTTCCTCTATTAAGTCCAATAGCTTTCGCACCATCCAAGACCTATTGGGATTGGTAGGGTAATTACTGCTACGGCCAATAGCTCTAGTAGCACCTAAGACATATGGAGACCAATAGGGTCATTCCTACTAGGGTTAATAATTTTAGTTCCACCCATGCATCTAGAGACCAATAGGGTCATTCCTACTAGGGTTAATAATGTCAGTTCCACCCATGCATCTAGAGAACAATAGGATAATTCCTACTAGGGTTAATAGTTTGAGTTCCAACTGAGATATACAGGGATTAATTCGGTAGCCCCAACTACGACCATTTGCGTTATTTCCACCCAGGACACGTGAGCTGAGGAGGAACACCCCAACCAGTGGTCTTAAACAACGACTAAAATACAAAGCCTAGGTTCATTTTACGTTGAAATTTGAATTAGTTTGGGCCCCACATCCCGGGCCACACTGATGTGCCGCATTTTCAGGCATGTTATGCATACTCTTCTTTTTCCAGAGGAAAAGCTCCGCCCCTGGCTGTTGAACCGGAAACCTCTTGACTAAAAAAGATGCAGGCTGTCATTTGTTCTACTAGGTCGATTTTAAAACAAAAGCTACGTGCCTTTCAAGACACAAGGGCTACGTCTCTTTTGAGGCACAAGTGCTAGGTCTCTTTTGAAACACGAAGACTAAGTCTCTTTCGAGACACAAGGGTAACGATTCTTTCGGGGCAAATAGGCTACGTTTCTTTCGAGACTCAAGTGCTAGGTCTCTTTCGAAACACACGGACTACGTCTCTTTCGAGACTCAAGGACTATGTCTCTTTCGAGACTCAAGGACTACGTCTCTTTCGAGACTCAAGGACTACGTCTCTTTCGAGACTCAAGGACTATGTCTCTTTCGAGACTCAAGTGCTAGGTCACTTTCGAGACTCAAGGACTACGTTTCTTTCGAGACACAAGGGCTAGATCTTTTTTGAGATACAGGAACGATATCTCAAGTAAAATACATGTGCTGGATCTCTTTTAAAATATCGAACTTTGTCTCTATTGAGACACAAGGGCTAGGTCTATTTTGAGACACATGATCTGTGTCTCAGCCAATCTACAAGACTTATGTCTCAACTAAGGCACAGGGACTAGTCTCAACTAAGGCACAGGGACTAGTCTCAACTAAAACACAAGAACTAGTCTCAACTAAAACACAGGAACTAGTCTCAACTAAACTACAAGGACTAGTCTCAACTAAAACACAAGAACTAGTCTCAACTAAAACACAAGAACTAGTCTCAACTAAACTACAAGGACTATGCCACGACACCAGTCCCTTCCCTCACGCTCTCGCGCTGGCTCCTGTGCCAGTGTATGACCCTGAATGGAAGGATGGCGTTTGCAGACGCGCAGTACGGGGCTGAATTTCCTGCCGTCCTCGCGCGGTCAACGACTGCGGTGTAGCGGCCCTGTGAGTGCGGCGGCAACCCGCGACCTTTGCGCTATTCCTCCACTCCTATCCCCTGTTCTGGGCCTAGAAATATCGCGTCTTATTCTTCCACCCACCAGGCAGACCGCTGTGGAGGAATGCAGTCCTTACTGAATATGTATATATTTTAGAATAGACCTTTGCGCTATTCCTCCACTCCTATCCCTTGTTTTGTGCCTAGAAATATCGAGTTTTATTCTTTTACCCACCAGGCACACCGCTATGGAAGAATGTATACCTTACTGAACACAGTATGTTAATCTTGGCAAATTTGAAGAGCGACCTTTCAGGCATACGTTCTCTCGGATCACTGGCGAGTTCTCGAGGTTTGGGTTGGAATACGTCAATGATCCTCTGTGACGGAATGATCGAGGTATGTATACCTATTTTCAAGCGGGGAAAATGTTTACTATTCGCCACTCATGATACTGGCACTAGTACATATGACGTTGATGCAGCACCGCGTTGTTACGTTTTTTTCATGACTGATGTCTCGTGCAGAGACGATGTGTTGCTGTGCAGTACTTACTCTGAATTTTGCCAAACTAAGTTACTTGTTGGAATAAAGAAGGATGCGTAAGACCTTTGCCTGCTTCCAGTACTGTTGTTATTGGGCTGTACCTCGGCAGTACTGTTGTTCTTGTGCTGTACCTCGGCAGTACTGTTGTTCTCCTAATGTGTTCCTGCAGTACTGTAATTATGTTTTTTACTGTCTCGCTGCAATACTGTTACTTCCTTACTTCTATCTGCAATACTGTTGCTTTCTAACTGTACCTCTGCAGTAATGTTGCTCTCGAATTCTATGTTTGCAGTACTACTATTTTCTTATTTGCGAAGTACTGTGGCCGCACGACAACATTTTTGTGATATTATTATTTTCTAATTGCAGTTCTGGAAAAACATTGTCCCGTATAATTTCTGCCATACCGCAATGCTATCAGTGCATTTCAGCGCTCGCTCCTGTTATTATATCATACCTTTATCATGCTTTTGTTTCCTTAGTAATATCTATTCAAGAGCATAGTTTTTTAACATGCTATAGTAATACTTCCATTTTCGATCCTGCTTAACAGCATTGCTCTCTTATTGTATGTTCAAGACACTACCATTATGTATGTATGTTGTCTCCTGCAACACTGTTCACTGAGCGAACTCTCGCAATGCAATTACTGGCACAGAGAATTTCTGGTATTGCTGTCAGATATCCTGGCATCTTTGTGTTAGTTCCAGCATTTCCTTGGAGGCTAGTCGTTAGTCGGTAGCTCAAGTTAATCTTTGCAACCCAAGTTCTGTGGTGGTGAGTGCCGTGGTGGTGAGTGCAAGCCTTGTTAGTACGAGCTGCTTTAAAACAATGTACTCACCCCTTGCCTGTCCACCACTCATGTATTGTGTTGTTCTTACAACCAGTGCAACTAACGCTCGCAAACTCGCCGCAATAATGGCTGCTGTACATATTGGGCACAACCACGTATACAGATACAATTAACTGGTATTGGTTTCACGCGCATCCAACTCACGTTATTTTACTGTTTTACTCATGCTAACTCCCTACGGTGGGGGCAGTGAACTTGTACATTGACTTACACGTTCAAGTTTTGTGGTTAAAGAGTGAGTACATTTTTAGAGCACTCTATGTGTTCGATTCTTGAGCCGCTAGTGCCCACGTACAGTATACGTCACACTCAGTATAATTACTTGAGCCGCTAGTGCCCACGTACAGTATACGTCACACTCAGTATAATTACTCTCACATACACTCTGTTTTTTTAAAGAAAAAAGCAGCGCACCGGCGGGAAAGGATGTCCTCCTGGCTTAGTTGCCCTACACCAAATATGGCATTAGTGCTCCTTCAGTGGAAATATGTATAATATTGAAGTACATTGGTCGACTGCAAACATGATTTGGCCAGGAAAAATTAATGTAGAGCGATCAACTCGAGCTGAGCTTTTCAAATTTCATTAATTTAAATTCAAAATTTCATTGATTAATAGTGCCAAGTAACTATGGAATCTATTATTCTGAACACCCTGAAATATACATTTATCTAATAGTTTTTGATTCATGGCAAATTTTCTTAATTGTAACAACACGTAATTTTAGGCAATTATGTTTGGTGGAGTATGCACGAAGGTCACCCTTCTTACCTGGTTTTTACCCCGGTGTAACTTTACAACTATAAATTATGATTAGGGAAAATATTACTTCTATTATTATGTGTACCTTAAGGACCAATATCGAGAAAAAATATCTTTTCCAATATTCCGTAGAATTTCAATTGCGTTTAAACTTGAACTATGAGTTTGGTGTTATGCAAGTCGACCGTTTTTAACTTTCCTTTTCATAAGATACATCTAAGTGGCTCAGTGTACAGGACGAACACCATTTTCTGGGCTGAATGTGCTCCTGCATTTGGAGATCCAAAGGTCGAGTTCGTCTACCTAGTTCGAGTATCTTCCTACGCATGCGCCTGATGTCCGCTTCACAGTTTTCCTAC
>VOMN01053453.1:0-10158 GCA_014899125.1 Orchestia grillus | reverse complement strand
ATCTGAATTATGACTCTGATGATGCTATGATCATTTTTGAAGGTAATCAGGCTGCTTTATGCATTGCCAAGAATCCTATAGATCATCCTAAAACTAAACATTTTGAGATTAGGTATCATTTCATTAGAGACATGGTTAGAAGAATGTAATTGAACTTAGGTATTGTCCTACTGACGTGATGCTGGTAGACATTTTTACTAAAGCTCTGCCTTCATCTCAGTTTGTCAACTTCCTAGGCATTATCAGCCGCTAAGTTTTACGTTGGATGTGTTCAGATTACTCAACAATCATAGAGCAAGCTACCTTAACATTTACACAATGTATTAGCTCTGTAGCACAAGCTGCCTCAACATTCACATAATGTATCAGCTCCACAGTACTAGCTGCCCCAGCATTTACTTTCCGTATCTGTTCTATAACCACAACTCCTGCTGCCTCACCTTCGACATGACGCCTGTGACGTCGCTCTCGCTGCTCACGTCGCAAGAGTAGCCCCAGGCGATGCCGCCCTCCGCCAGCACGTCCTGGACTGTGTTCGAGTTCCAGTCCTGAGGAGCATGAGGAACACAGAGGCATGACATTCTTAACACACAGGCAATACAGAGGCATGAGATTCTTCTCACACATTGAACACAGAGACATAACATATTTCTCACACCGATGACGTATGAGCATGATGTTCTTCTCAGACAAGGGTCACAGATGCATGTGTTGGGGTATTCTCACTAAAAATACACCATCTGGCCCTCACCTGTTTTCTATACATACGTGTATAAATATCCCATCCTTGCGTGCTTCGAGTATTCTACTGAAAGAAGCTGGACGTGCTGGACGTGCCGAAGTTAAGTTTTGTTTATTTATTGCTTCGTTATTACGTTATTTTTTTGTCGAAGTGGTCCTCCTAAATGTTGTAGAAATTATTACAAGTGTTGCAATCCTATGTTTGTGTAATTCTAGGAGCCAAGCCGGTGTAACGTGTCATCGTCGAGGCTTAGTTTAATTGCGTCCCTGAGCTTCTTAATTCGTGTGCGGGACCTTCTTACAAAGCTAATGGTTCTGGACCTGTACTTCTCGGTCGAGCGGTGGTGGATGCTTCCCTGAGCTGGTTCTCGCCTAGAGGCCCGCTGGGTGGCTAACGACTGAGGGTTGCTTAGGTGTCTTTCTGAACCCCCTAGATGCCCCTTACCTCTTCGCTGTTGTCACACGGAACTCGTTCTTTTGAAGAAACCGTGAGCTTCATCTTGGCCCACGCGCACCGACCTGATGTTGTTGGCACCCTCTAAGCTTCGTGGAACACGAGAAGAAATATCGGTGACAAGCTCTTCAGAAAGTGCCGTCCGTCCACTTTCCCGAGTTAACTTACCTTTTCAGGCTAAGATGTTCCTACGTTACCTTAGTGGATACTGATAGTTTACGTTTTATTCGTTCCCTGGATTTGGGTTACGTGTTTGTATTAAAACTGTAGTTGTTACGAAGCATAAATCCTTTGGAAAACCAGAAATTTTTCCTCCATCCCCTCAAGCGCCTTTCGTCTCTAGAGAATAGACTGCCAAAACGCCGATAGCGGGATATTCTTCTCACACAGTGGGTACAGGAGCATGATATTCTTCTCACACAGAGGAGACAAAGGTATAGTATTCTTCTCACACAGCGGACACAGGGGCATGATAATCTTTTCACACAGTGGATACAGGGGCATAATGGTCTTCTCACACAGTGGACATAGGGGCGAGACGACCTTACTGCACGGGAGACAGGGGATGGTATATGACGCAGATAAATAATAATGACTCATTAAGTTCAAGTTTAGACGGCAAATTACTTCATATAGACGTTTCAAAACTCATTTATGAAATTTTAAACTCATAAAGTTTTCAAGTAAACTATGGAAGACTATATTACGCAATATTAAAGCCTGAGTAGGATATGTGTTTTGTGTTAGCGTTCGTCAAGCCGAGCAGGAGATTTGGACGATCAAGCTTGAAAAATCTTAAGTCTTTGGCAGGCGAAGAACAATTTTCTGTGAGCTCAGAATCGACAGAAATGGAGAATTTCTTTTTCCTCGATTTCATTTTTGGGAAGCATTGTTTGTCACTCAAGTAATCATTCTGCTTGGCCATGCAACAAAAGTTTAATTAATAGAAAGACCTTAAAATACAAAAGGACTTCGTACTCCCCTGCAATGAGAGCAGCCAATGTCACAGCAGCCCACTGCAGCCCCACGCACCCCGTTAATGNACCTCGTTAATGTCACAGCAGCCCCCTGCAGCTCCACACACCCCGTTAATGTCACAGCAGCCCCCTGCAGCTCCACACACCTCGTTAATGTCACAGCAAACCACCTTGGCCCCCAGCCTGCCCAGCTGCAGCGCCAGCTCCCGGCCGATGCCATGTCCGGTGCCAGTTACCTGCCCGCCGTGATAAACGTTTAGACAAGTAAACGGAAAATTTATTTTTTTGCGTTTAGAGATGTTTGTCTGTGTGGACGGGTTCATGTTTAGGTGAATGGAGTGTCCAGATAATGCTCAAGAATGGAAATATCGAAGCGAGTGAATACTTCTGTGTGCCAATGTACGATTCGGTTGTGTTGGAAAGAACCCAAAATTATTTTTCTTGTGTGAACAAATGAAATTAAGGAGGCTTTTTTTGGCGATCCTAACGAGTACGGTCGCATTTTTTTCTGTTCATTTTCGGATTCTCTCATTCAGAGAATGTAGGTAGGTAGAAGTAAACGGAACGTTATTATCATATAGTTTATAATATTTTACGTATCGCTATTATCGAATTACGAAGGTAGTATGCAATGTGACTGCTAACAAGGGTAGAAGACGATGGAAATGAAGCACACGCACGCCGGCGCTCACCAGTGCAATTTGCCCCCTCAAGCATTTTTTGCGTGTAGGGACGAAGAAGGTGTACACGGCCACCAGGTAGAGGTACGAGAGCCTGATCAGCAGCAGCAGCACCTCCATCAGCAGCACCACGGCCCTCACTACGTCGGATATCATCTTGCTGCACAAATCTGTCTTACGAGTCAAATAAAATTAATTTCAATTATAATTTAATACGATTCTCCTGACGAGCCGATAGAATAGTGAAAAGTGATCTGAAGTGAATGAATACTAAAAATGAAGTGACTGTGAAGGAGTGCATCAACTTGAGTCAAGTCGAACATTTCCTTATTTTAGAAATCTGTTTAAATAAACGCAATAAACACTTCTACAATTTACAGAAGTAAATTTAAAATTCATTTCTACAACCCATTTATCCAGCAAAGCACTGCGTCAGCTTGCAAGTTTGCGCTAAGACACGATCAGAACCCTGTGTCAGCCTGAAAGGTAGCAATAATACGCGATCAGAACCCTGTGTCTGCGTACAAGTCAGCAATAGCACGCGAACAGAAGAACTTGTATTAGAACGTTATTAATTCCAACACGTTTCACCGTCGAGTTTTCAATGCCTTACAACTTCTGGCGTGGTGAGGATGTGAGGAATTTGTGATTTAAGTTTCCTTTTCCACAGGAAGTACTCCCTGGTTACGTGAAATACCTTACCAGAGCCGGGATTCGAACCCTGAACTGAGAGTCCATCACTCTAACCAATACGCCATGGAGCCCAGAATGCAAGCTTGCAAGTCAGCAATTACACGCGAACAGAACCCTGTGTAAGCTTGCAACTAATATTAACTGGTTATCAGAACCCTGTATCAGCTTAACACGTTGACTCCGAATCTCCACTCAGGTAAAATTACATGCCGACAAATATCTCTACTGTGAATTTAAAAATAAAGGATTTTGGTTTCACAAATTTGGTTAATCTATTAATTTTCTTTCTAATCAGAACTAGCTTGTTCGATTGATAAACACAAATTTGAAGAAAACTCGAAAAATTTTATTAATACATGATTGTGCTTTGGTCACCTTAGGTTAGGTTAGATGATCGCGTGTCCCATATATGACCCACTTCGGAGTCAACGTGTTAAAAGGCAACAATAATACGATATGAGAACCCTGTGTCCGCTTGCACTAGAACAATAACACGCTGTACGAGAAATGTTTCCGTTTATTTTCGGAGACAAAAATTTAATTATTGTTGAAGAAAATTCATCAATGAACTGATATCTTGTAAGAAACTCTGCTGCTCATTAAAATAGATTAGTAGTATGTTTAAAGGTTTCTATCCACATAAGATAGGCCCAAATACAGTGAAAGTAGGTACCATTTAGTATGGACTATTGAAAACGGGAAACTGATGCTCAAGGCGGGTTTTCGCACTTTATCGTCAGATCCATATACACAACAAGTTAAGAATGACAGGCGAAGAAAAGACAAAGAAGAGATTGCGAAGGTGAGAAAATTGAAAAGCAAAGTGGGAGCATGGAAATGGAGAGATACCGAAGGTAGAAGCAACCTAATATTGGACGCCACGATTCGACAGACAAAACTACTAAAACACTGTTCGAATACTTAGTTGAAAATAACGAACTTACTAATTAGTGAGCTTGCATGGTAAGATTTCGTACAGTTTTTGTCATTAGAAAAATTCTCGGAATTCTTTTGATTTTCTACTGCAACTACCCTCAATCTCAGAAAATATCATACGCTGAGCAAAATATTTCTTCTGTTTTGAACATTTAAAAGTATAAATTCAATTATCTGTTTAATTTCTATCATCCCACATTAACACTTTAAGTGCGGTTCTCCACACAGGTAAATTTCATGTTGGCAATTATTTCCGTTGCGGATGTAAAAATGAAGGATTTTGTTTTCACAAATTTGGTTAGGCTATTCATTTTCCTTCTAATCTAAACTAGCTTATTCAAATAATGAACACAAATTTCATGAACACTTACAAATTTGTATTCCTATGTGTTGGCCCTTTGGTTACGTTAGGTTAGGTTAGATGATCGCGTGACCACATGTGGGACACGTCGCGCTTAAAGTGTTAAAATTATTTTTTTTTTATAAAAGTTGGATAAACTGCACCAAAACTATTCGATGATAGCCTCGAATGAAGATGCGGCCTGAGGGAATACCCTTAGGTAACGGTAACGGTATGAAAAAAGTCAGAGGTAACAGCCTGAAGTAAAGGCCTGAAGTAACGGCCTGAATCAATGATCTAATGTAACGATCTGAAGAAACGGCCTATAGAACAGGCGAGAAGTAACGGCATGTGGTAACGGCCTGAAGTTACGATCTGAAGTAATGGTCAGGGGTAACGGCCAGAAGTAACTGTTTTCGAGATTTTTGAGATCAAGCTTCCCACCTACCTTCTTCCCCAACTGGTGCTCTACCTCACCTGCCCTCCTCCTTCAACCCCCTAACTGGCCACTGGTGCCCTGACCTAGACTGCCTTCTTTCCAACAGGCCTCCCTCCCCCAACTGACCCCCCTTCCTCCAACTGGGCCTCATATGCAATCAAGGTCAAGGAGCGATAAGATCTCACGAGGTAAAGTGATGTCGCTTCCGCGTCGTGAAGATTCGAGCCTGACTGCAGTAGCAACGCGAGCATCTATGGTGATTTCATTAACAGTGCCGCGAGCCATTCGTAGTACAGGGAAAAAATCACCCTGCGTCTGGTGCACAAGTTAGTATCATATCAATCACACACCAATGTTTAGCTACACCAAAAAATCATAGCACATAATAAACTTTTCATATCGTATGCTCTAAATGCCAGATTATATGCATATATCTCTTACAATACTAAATCTACATCACTCATCAACAAGATCTGCCTATCAATAGAGGTGGTGAAGATTATAGCGCTTTAGGGACTCAAGACTATATAGCACTGAGAGAGAAGTGGGTCACTTTGCCTCCGAAGTGGGTCATATATGGTACACGCGATCATCTAACCTAACCTAATGTAACCAATGCACTATCATGTATAAATACAAATTTTTGAGTTTGCTTCATATTTGTCTTTATCAATCGAACAAGCTAGTTCTGATTAGAAAGAAAATTAATAGAGTAACTAAATTTGTGGAACCAAAATCCTTCATTTTTAAATTCACAGTAGAGATATTCGTCGGCATGTAATTTTACCTGCGTGGAGAATCGGAGTCAACGTGTTAAAAGCATAGATTGTAGAAAACGGAGAATCTATGTAAAAGTGTGCTCCTTCTCAGGATCCCCTATGCATAGAAACAACAAGTTAAGAATGAAGAGGAAGAAAAGACATAGATGAGATAGCGAAGTAGGTGTGGAGATTAATAGGAAGTACAGTGGGCGCGAAAGACAGACATCCCGAAGGCCGATCTTTAGCTGAAGTAACCTAACAGTGCTCTTGAGCGAACATATCACAATACACATTAAATTACAAACTAACGTCAGAAACTGTGTACGTAATTACCTGCCTTCCTTGTTTCTGACCTCACTTCTTCTCTGAGGCTGAAACAGCGACTGAAAGCTTTTATGGACTGTAGCAACGACCTCTCTGACTAAGCAGCTGCTTTTTGTGTCGTACTGGAGACTGAAGAAATGATCAGGCTAACCCAGCAACACCTCTTCATCCTACAAGTCAATGAAACAATATCCTGATTGACCAACAACTACTTCTTGTGTCATACTAGCCAATTACTTGTCAGAATATCTTTTACTTTTCCTAATCTCCATCATAATTTAGTATAAATCGTAGTTGCATTCTTCTGGATGCAGTGATTAAGGAAAATGTCCTTAATCTTAAAAATCTACTGAGGAAGTGATACGATATTTCCCGTAAGTGAAATATCTTGCATACATGGGCCTGCTACGCTCTGTAATAAGAAACTAACGTGACCAGGTTATATATAGCAATATAGGGTGGTTAAATTTGAAGGGCCGATGTTGATTTTGAATAAAACACAAATTTGGTTCATAATAAGCCTGAATAACTTTAACGCGTTGCTCGATTGTGTATCTTACCATGGTTCAAATTGAGTTAGTCTGAAATAGAGAAATGTCAAATTAAATGCAGAAAAAAACTTGACGTTTAGGTGTGGTTCACATTTAAAATCGGCCCTTACAATTTAACCACCCTGTATAAGGTCCTTGATGACCAAGTTCACTCTTCAATAGGTAATGGAATTCTTTAAGACTCCTATGCCGGCGCCTACTTTGTTCTCTTAATTAGAGGAGGTCCACTGACCTCGAGGGTAATTTCAATCATTTGGAGTTGCCCTTATATTCTCTTGATTTCAACCACAACGATAATATATGGCCTCCCGAGCTGGAGAGGGAACCACGCGCTTCATCGCGTCTATCATCAAAAATAAAAGATTTAGGCTTACAGCTACGTCGATTGTGACCAAACAGAAAATATATTTGAGTAACTGGAAAACGTCGTATTATTGACTTCATAAAGTAGCAGCAGCAGCAACTCACTTGAAAATTGTACCGTATAATATTACAGTTTAAAGCGTTATCAATATAATATCGTAGTTAAAAGCGGTCATGTATTCTAGGGCCTACATCTTGAGCGAAACCACTAAATCATTCATGTTTCAAATTATTTTATAAAGCTACGAATAATTTTAATTAATTTTTTTCCCTTTCTTCCTTGGCTTCGAAAACTGAATTTTTTATCATCACACCACTTGTGAATTTCTAGGTTCGGCATTGTGTTCTGTGAAGTGTAAAATCTACAATCTGTCGCATTTCGTTTGATCAAATGGACTAATTTCATTGCTCCTGAACTAAACAGGCCATGTTAGTTTTCGAATAAATCATTCACTCGTACTGTAATGAGTTCAAAATAAAGTAAAATTTCAAAGAAGATGTCACCGAAGTTACAATCCGTGCTCAGCGTCAAGAGCTGATATAAAGAGTAAATTTCACAGAAGAAACACGCAAAAAATTGAAGCATCGATATAAGTTCTGCGAATGCTTAAAAACTAACGGGTACAGCACCGTAAATCGGTGGAAAATTATCCACAATAAGAGGTTAAATGCTCGGAAGCAATTAGAGAACGGTTTTCTCATCACTTGAATGTTTGGACAGCGCAACTTCTCTCACGATGAAAACGAGAGAAAATCTAGTGAGCGTCGCACAAACACTGGTCCTGGGCACCCTTGAAATAATTTGGAAATACCTCCAATGCCTCATCAATATATTCTTCAGTTCTAACCAGCTTATTTACGTATTTTCATATACATTGAAAATCAATTGGAATCTATAAAGTATATAAGGGATAATTTTTAACGTTTTACGTTCGGCTCAACTTACTCCCAGCTTCGTTTAGACTCGGCCTTTTAGACTTGTTCTTATTTCACTTGTTCTAATTACAATCGTCCTAATTACACTTGTCCTATTTACACTTGGCCTTTTACACTGGCCTTTTACTCTCGACCTTTTACACTCCGCCTCTACACTCGGCCTTTTACACGCGGCCTAATTGCATTCGGCATTTTACACCCGGGTTTTATACTTGGCGTTCCAGATTGTGCATTTTGCGCTCACCGTTTTCCACTATATTCGCGTAGCTCGCACAGATAAGCAAACACCTGTAAATTGATTTATTTAGCCGAAACTGTGGCGTCGACGCAGTTAAAACTGAAGTATCATAAGAGGAATTAGTGATGACAAGTGTAGCTCTCGGCAGTCAACGGGACATTAATGTATCAGTTGTGCCACTGCTGATACGAGGCTTCAAAGTTCCTCCTCACTATCTCGTGCCAGGCGGTCTCAGCGCGATGTTACAAGCGCGTCAAGGACAAAGCGTTTATCTGATGCATGCGTTTTAGGAGGCATGTTCTGTACATCTTGTTTGGATTACTACCCCTTAGTTCAGGAAAATACTCCTAAATGTTCGTTCTTATTGTATAAAAACAGTTAAAACAATGTCATAGATTTTGCCTCCAAGGCTATTTACAAAGCAAATTTTCCGTCCAACATTACTCCATCTACTTGCCTGAATTTATTTGATTTCATTTCCATGATGCAAAATTTACTCATTCATAAAGTCCGAAACGCAGTCTCTTACTTGCATCGCTATCAAACCCGTACTGACATGGTAATAAAATTCAATGGTTTCCACTGCTGCAGTAAATTAAATACAGAATTTAATACTGTGTTTGAGTGCGACATTAATCATGAATAAATAAAATGAAGAGCTGTTTGTGGGTGCGTGCTTCGTTGCAGAAAACCTAAAATTGCTCATAAAACGTCATGAATTGAAGGATTGCATATAGTTGTGATATACAGTGCAACTTTTAAGTGACTCGAACTGTACCGTGCCGAAACAAAGGAACTATTCAGTAGGTGCTGCCCTCTCTGTCTGCGCATACGGTATGTTCAGATACAGGATCTCATTCGCATAGCAACAACAAGATAAGAAAGCAGAGGAAAAAAAGACAGAGAGGGGATGGCGAAAAAGATGGGAAAATTGAGAGTGAAGTGAGCGCAAAAAACAGGAGTACCAAAGGCCTCTCTATGGCTGAGGTAACCTAACAGTGCCTTCCTGAAGTAGTCTGTTCCCATACGAGAGATAAACCTAGCTAACCTAACCCTAATGCCAAACCTATGCCTGCCCGATGCAGAGAGCAAGGGTTAAGAAGAGCAATGCAGAATAATGGAAATGGTGGTATAAATCAAATGAAAATATGTGAGAATTTTCAGTCTCACACGATCATAGATAAAGGAAGTAAAAGAAAAGACATTCATACTTTGAATGTTAATTTTTAAAATTTATATTCACGATGTTTAATTACGAAAACACAATCGCAACAGTAAAAACGATATAGGTATTCTAACTAATCTAATTCGAAGAATAGATTTGATTTTATGTTTCCAGGTATTTTTGTTTTATTCATTGTTAAAAGAAGTGGACTAAAAGTTCGCTGGAAAGGATTAAAATTGTTTTCAAAAATTGTTTGAATTAAGGAAGGTCTTAACATGTTGACCGCCACGTCCAGGACATGGCGCGGTTAGGATAGACACGGTCGTCTAACCTAACCTAGCGAAAGCAGTAAAATATATTGATACAAATTTTCAACTGTTCAAGAAATTTCTCGTCATCACTCGTACACACTAATTTAAATTGAAAGGAAAATTGATAGGTAAGCCAATTTTTTTCAAGGAAATCCTTCATTTTTCAATTCAGAAGGGAGATATCCCAGGCAGCATGAATTGCTGGGACAGTGTTGGTTCAAATATTGGGCCCCAATATTGGGACGGCTA